>VDFB02175930.1:0-20643 GCA_007258455.2 Sequoia sempervirens | reverse complement strand
TCTCACCATTATCTCTCTACTTCACCCTCTTTATCTCTCCTTTCCTATATACTCTCTAAATCTCTCTCCATCTCTACCTCTCCCTCCCTCTCTTTCCCTCTCTTAAAATCTCCCTAACTTCCTCCTCTCTCTCTCTCTCTCTCTCCCATATTTCTCTCTCACTATCTCCTTCCCTCTCTACTCTATATCTCACCATTATCTCTCTCACTCTCACTCTCCCTCCTCTATCTCTATATATAACCTCTCTCTCTCTCTCCTTACCTCTCCCTCTCTACCTCTCCCTCCCTACCTTTCCCTCACTCCTCCCCATCCATTTCTCTCCTTCCTTATATACTTCTTTCTATCTGTTTCTCCATTTCTACCTCTCCCTCCCTCCTTCCCTCTCTCTCCCTCTCTCCCTCTCTCAATATCACAACCTTCCTCCTCTCTATGTTTCTATCTATATCTCTCTCTCCATCTCTACCTCTCCCTCCCTCCCTCACCCCCTCCCTCTCCCTCTCTCCCTCTCTCTCAATCTACCAACCTTACTCCTTACCTCTATATTTTACTCTCTCTCCCTTCCCTATATTTCTCTCTCACTCTCTCCTTTCTTCTCTACTCTCTATCTCACCATTATCTCTCCCTCTATATCAATCTCCCAAACCCTATACCGACTATCCTAAACCCTATACCCTCAACCCTAAACACTATCCCTCAACCCTATAACTTAAACCTTAAACCCTAAAGCCTCAACCCTCATCCCTATAACCTATACCCTCAACCTTATATGCTAAACCTTAAACATTATCCCTCAAACCTATAATTAAACCCTAAAACCTACATCCAAACTTATATCCTACACCCTAAACCCTAAATCTAATACCCTAAACCATATAACTAATATCCTTGTAGGCAACCAAATTTGACCACTTCCATATGGTCAAAATCGTCTTCTTACTCATCCCTTTACTCGCCTATTTCATCCTCTTCACCAATATTAATTAAATCATTCATTTAATTAATATTTCATCATTTGTATAAGGTTCCTAAAGTATTTAATTCAATAATTAAATACTTTTACCTTTTAATTCTTTCCTCTCTAAATTAAATAAATACATCACTTTATTTAATTTAGTCATGAGACCTCTTTGAATTTAAGCCAATTTTTAATTTTTCTTTTTTGTCACATCCTCCATAACCCCCTTCTAATCATAATTAATTTAATTAATTTGTGATTAGGATGTGCACATGCTTAATCTTTGATTAGGATGTGTCACATCCTCCAACTTTTGCAAGTTGGCCTCTAATCCCTCTTAGCCACCTAACCCCCTTCTAATCATAATTAATTTAATTAGTTTATGATTAGGATGTGTCACATCCTCCAACATTTTCCACTTGCTTCTAATATTTAATTAATCCTCCTAATCATGTATTTGCACAACCTTAATCAAAGTCATTAGCCACATTTAACATGCCTTTTTAGTCAACTTTCTCATTTGCCTTTCTTGGCATTGACCCTCTTTCCCATGTGAATTTAAAATTCACATTTATTCCTCCTAGAATCTCCCTTTCCCATGCATCTTCTAGAAAATTTTGACTTGTCACATCAAGTCACATGTGGGCAAGTGCTTCCCTTTTTGGAACCTTGTCTTGTCCATGAGATTCTTGCAAGTATGTGAATTTTTAATTCACATTTATTTCTCCAACTAATTTCCCTTTTCACATGGATATTTTTGAGGAATTCTAAAATTCCTTGAAAGTCACTTTCATTCCCACTTAGAAACAAGAAGTTCCTTTTTGAGGAAATCTTCTCATCCCCCAAGGTACTTGCAAAGTACTTGTCCTTCTTCCACATCATGTACCCTCCTTCCACCTCATTTACACATCACCATTTCTAAGCCATCTCGTATTCCACATGTCAAAATGTGAGGGCTTGTGAGTTCTCAACTCACTATAGCCCTTCATCTTGGCCTTGTTGGTTTAATCTCAACTATTGAATTCTCTAGAGAATTCAACTTCCTCTATAAATACCCCCTCTTTTCTCTCATTTAGGTAATTTTGCATTCCATATCCAAACTCTTGCAAATTTGTCACTTGAGCCACACTTAGCTAATTTTTGCATTTTTTCTCTCACAATTGCACTTGCATCCATTTTCATCCACTTCTTATTCATTTCTCATCCATCTTGCATCTCATATCAACATCTTTTTCCATCCAAGGAGCATACACAACATCGAAAATCAAGGGCCAACCAAGGAGCAATTTAGCAAGGTATAAGCTTTCCATCTACATTTGTTAAGTTGAACATTTCTGCCCAATCTTGAGATGTTAGGTGTTTTTATTGTTTCTTGCATATTTGTTCTTGCTGCTCATTTTTGGATTAATATTTTTACCATAGGGGGTGCCTCGTCCCCCTCAACAGTCAAACCAAAATAGTCAAGGGAATGACAAACGTTTGTTCACTCAATTAGGTGAGTCTTTAAGTACCATCTTCAACAGACTCCTGTAGGCCAATTATCCAATCACATATCCTGTGACCAAGCAGGACGATGAATCTAAGCCTAAACTAGCTTGGTTTAAAGAAAATGAATACTGCGAGTTTCACAAGATCAAAGGGCATACCCTAAATAAGTGTTAGAGTCTGAAAACATATGTCCAAGATCTTATAGATCGAGGAGATATTCATGTGGACGCCAATCATGCTTCATCATCTAATGCTCAATTATAGATTTACCAAAACACCTTCCCTAATCATAATCAAGGCACAAGCACAAATGACATAAGTTATAAGAATGTGCCCCTCAATTATGATGGCATTGTCCATTACATTGAGCAGGTAGAACCCCACGTATCCATGATACATGTCAAAGCTAAAGATCCCCAATGTGTTGTTGCTACCCGAAGAACTCGCATTACTGTCCCTGTAGCCTCTGCATCCACCCAAAAAAGTTCTATGAATTCTTAGTATAACATTCTTGATCACTTGGGAAAGACTCCTGCTCACATCTCAATTTTGGACCTGCTTAAATCTTCTCTCGTGCATCAAGAGATCCTGAATCGAGCCTTACAGGAAACCCAAGTACCTAACAATATTGATCCCACACAATTCCAAGCTTTAGTGGGACATTTGGCTCTATCCTACCAGTTACACTTCAACTAAAATGACATGCCTAACATTGATGCCAACCATAATTGTCCCCTACACATCAAAGTCCTGGTTGCCCATCATAAAGTAAAAAGGGTGCTGGTAGATAATGGCTTTTCCCTTAACCTATGCACTCTAAAGTTCATAAAGCAAATAGGGTATACTCAAGCGGACCTGAGTAATCAAATCATTACAATCAAGGCTTATGATAATGCAAAAAGAGATTCTGAAGGGATTATCAATATTCCCATCCAAGTTGGACCTGTGACTCAGTACACTACATGTCATGTCCTTGATCTGGACTTACCATACAACCTCCTCCTAGGCCGCCCATGGCTTCATGCCATGCAAGCCGTCCCCTCCACATACCATCAATGCCTAAAATTCCTAGTTAATGGGCAAGAGGTCACCATTTATGCTGACCCACAACCGTTTGAGTACTATCGTGCCTTAGAAACTTCATTTCCCCATTTGCATTATTGTCCTAGAGTCGAAATGGGGGCACCTCAGTCGTCATCCTCCAATCCATCATCCACCACACCAACCACTCCATCTTCCACCACTGATCCCACCATCACTAAAGTCTAGATCATCGACAAAGGTTGTGGTGAATATGAAATGCATACAACTATGAATGTGGCAACCATGCCACCATCACCACACACGTATGGTCAACCTTCGTTGTTTGTAGCAAAGGAAGAAGACAAGACCATTACCTTCAGTGCCAAAAACATCCCTACTAGCACTTTCCGATCCCCTGGTTTAAAGACAAATGCACTAGAAGATGATATCAGTCAATGGATATATCGTGAAGAACCCTAACCAGATCCTCCCCTTAAGGAGTATTTTTAGGAAGCATACCCCTAGTCTGCCAAGTTCATAGAGAAGCATAATTATCAAGGTGGGGGTCTAGGTAGAGAAGAACAGGGGCGGTTGCAGCCTATTGATGTATTGAAGTTTTTGCGGAATTAAGGCCTAGGATATGACAAAAAGTAGAAAGTCCCTACAACATCATCCAATGCTTCTAACAGTGTTAGTGTGGAAAATGGTCCCTTAGAAGACATACCTAAGGAAGAGTCCATCATACATGCGTACAATGACATGGATCACATAGACCTTTCATCCATGTTTGATTGCCTATCCGTCTTTACCATTAGCCTTTCCCTACGCCATCCTGAACTTATTAACTGGGACCTACATGATAGCACACCTACCAATGTCTCCATGGATGCATATTTCAACCTTATGGGATTGGGGGAAGATGAATGCTCTAGTCGCAAAAGTAAAAACAAGAAAAATTTGAAAACGGTCATCTAGTGAAAACCTCCCCAAGGTGCTTCTTGACCTGGAAAAAAATAAAATAAAGGACACATCTGATAGTGAAAACCTCAATGAGGCACCAGAGGATGGAGACGTTCATCTTCCCCTTGTGGGAACTCAATTATCTACATGATCATCCATCCTGATCGGAGAAAATCAAGAAGTCAATCTAGGTACTGCAGAAACCCCGAAGATCACCTATGTAGCCAAATCATTATTAGAACAAGAATATTCTATCATTGTCTAGCTACTTAAAGATGGAATCATTAAATTTGGTTGGTCGTACTCAGACATGCCAGGTCTGGACCCTGCCTTAGTAGTTCACCATCTGGATGTTTTCCTAGACTCCAAGCCTATCAAGTAGAAACTTAGAAAAATGCATCCACAGGTAGCACTGTTAGTCAAGAAAGAGATGGAAAAATTACTGGATGCTGGTTTTATCAGACCCATTGATTATTTTGACTAGATCTCCAACATAGTGCCTGTCGCTAAACCTAACAGAGACATTAGGATCTACACAAAATTTCGTGATCTTAATAAATCTTGTCTAAAGGATGACTTCCCATTGCCCAATATCAACATGTTAGTCGACCTCACCGCATGACACGAGATGTTGTCCCCCATGGACAACTTCTCTGGCTACAATCAGATTCAAATTGTACCCAAACATTAGCACAAGATTGCTTTTACAACACCTTGGGGTACCTTTTGCTACAATGTTATGCCCTTTGGTCTTAAGAACACGGGGGAAACATATCAACGAGAAATGACTGTTATCTTCCATGACCTCATCCACATTATCATGGAGGACTATGTTGATGACTTGTTGGGAAAGTCTAGAACTAGAGCAGAGCACCCTGCCATTCTGAAAAAGATCTTTGAGCGGTTAGAATAGTACAACCTAAGACTGAATCCAAAAAAGTGTGTGTTTGGTGTCATGTCAGGGAAATTGTTGGGCTTTATAGTCTCTCGAAGAGGCATCGAGGTTGATCCCACCAAAGTAAAATCTATAATGGATATGCCTCCACCTTGAAACTTGAAATAATTAAGAAGCCTTCAGGGAAAGCTACAATCTATCCATTGGTTTATAGCCCAACTTGTAGATAAGTGCTAGTCGTTCACCCACCTTTTGAAGAAAGACACCACCTTCAAATGGAATCAACAATGTCAATTGGGTTTTGATAAGATCAAAGAATACTTGGTCCACCCGCCAATCCTGATGCCACCTATTCTAGGGAAACCCCTCCTGCTATACATCTCTGCCACTTCAGTAGCACTGGGGACATTATTGGCCCAA
This sequence comes from Sequoia sempervirens, assembly GCA_007258455.2. Lineage (NCBI taxonomy): Eukaryota > Viridiplantae > Streptophyta > Pinopsida > Cupressales > Cupressaceae > Sequoia > Sequoia sempervirens. The sequence goes on along the minus strand of VDFB02175930.1, from coordinate 14,902 downwards.
CATGACGAATCCACAAAAGAAAAAGCAATCTATTACATTAGTCGTACATTGGTCGGTTATGAATTGAATTATTCACCAATGGAGAAAGCCTGCCTCGCAGTGGTCTTCAGTACGTAGAAATTTAGACATTATATGCTTAGCCATCCTATCAAACTCATAACAAAAAATGATCCACTAAAATATCTGTTGTCCAAAACCACCTTAACTGGTCACATGGCTAAGTGGGCCATGCTCTTGAGTGAATTCGACATAGAATATGTGGATCAAAAATCCATAAAGGGACAAGTTATAGCTGACTAGTTGGCCGATGCACCCCTAGTAGATGCTTACCCTTTGGTTACCAAATTTTTAGATGAAGAAGTCTCTGCAGTAGCAGAAGCACCCACTTGGATATTGTACTTCGAGGAATCCTACACTCATCATGGGTTGGGGGAAGGAATTTTATTTGTTACCCCCCAAGGCGATTACATCCTGAAGTCATTTAGATTGGTATTCCCGTGCACCAACAATATAGCTGAGTATGAAGCCCTCCTCACAGGCCTCAAAATTTCCAAAAAGTGGCACATAACCCACCTAAAAGTCTTCGACGATTCCTTGTTGGTCATTAAGAAGGTTAATGATGAGTTATTGACAAAAGATGACAAATTGCTACCCTACAAATGCATGGTGGACGACTTCAAGAAGTATTTCACCTCCAAACAATTTGATCAGATTCCTAGGATACAGAACAAAGTTGTTGATGCCATGGCTACTATGGTTCCTTGCTCGACATGCCTAAGGATCAAACAGAATGCGAGTTCCTCGTTAAACAACTCTTAATCCCAACATATGATATCCTTGAAACTGAAATGGTGTATGACATCGTAGGTCCCACTTCCCCTTGGTACCAAGACATCTATGCTTACCTGCACGATAACATTCTACCCCCAGACCTTACACAAAACCAACATAAATCCTTTATCGAATGTTCATCTCGATACATTTTTGTAGGTGATACACTTTATCGTAGTGGGTATGATGGAACCCTCCTTAGGTGTCTGGATGAGACCAAATCCCATACCGCACTAATGAAAGTACACAGTGGTGTTTGTGGGGCTCATTCAAATGGTATGGCCTTGGCCAAAAGGATTCTTTGAGATGGATATTATTGGCCTACGCTGGAACATAACGCCTGTGAGTTTGTGAAGAAATGCCTTCCATGTCAGCAACATGCAGATCTAATTCACTCTCCGACATAAGATCTTCAGCCTCTTCTTGCACCATGGCCCTTCTCTCAGTGGGGTTTTGACTTGATCAACAAGATATACCCGCCATCCTCTGACGACCACACCTTCATTATTACTGCCACTGAGTACTTCACCAAGTGGGTGGAAGCAAGGCCACTCACACAAATCACTGGTACTCAGATTTCAAAATTCATCCTCAACCATATTCTCTGTAGATATGGTATCCCATCCACCATCCTCTTCGATAACGGAAAGCCTTTCAAAAACCAAGCCATGAAACAACTTTGTGACACCTTTCATATTCAACATCATTGGTCTACCCCTTATTACCCCCAAGGTAATGGTCAGGAAGAAGCTACCAACAAGACTCTGATCTAAATCCTCAAAAAGGTAGTCAATAACATTGGTCAAGATTGGTACCTCCACATTCATCCCGCCCTCTGGGCGTATCACACTTCCATTCGTACCCCTACTGGCACCACCCCGTATTCCCTCGTCTATGGTGCCGACACCATCTTGCCAATCAAAGTCGAGATCCCATCACTAAGAATTTCTCTGAAGAACCTTATCAGTGAGGAAGACACTCGAGTCGCAAGGCTTTCCTCGCTGGAATTACTTGATGAAAGACAGATCAAAGCCTATGATCACCTTCAAGCTTATCAAAACCATATCAAGAAAAAATACAACAAGAAGGTTCACCCTTATCAATTCAATGTTGGTGACCTTGTCCTTAAAGAGAATTAGCGCACCCAGTAGGACTGAGATAAGAAAGGCAAGTTTGAAGCAAACTAGTTGGGTCCCTATATCAACACCGCAAACTATGGATTTGGGGCATACAAACTCACCACCCTTGAAGGAGAGCCCCTAGATGAGCCTATTAACATCATGCATCTGAAAAGGTTTTATACCTAAGTCCGCTTGGTGACCCTATCTGCATAAGATAAAAAAAATCAAAAAAATTGGAAAAAAAATAAAAAAATCCAAAAATAGTAAAGAGAAACAAGATCATCCTATGGTGAAAATCACCCTTGGTGGTGCCTTGGATAAGTATAGGTGGTGAAAACCTGGTAACAGGTGTCATCCATAGTGGGCTTAATCATTATCTACCTTGGGTCCTAGTTACTCTATGACTTCATCCATCCTATCCTAACATCGTTTCCCATCCCATCCTTGGCTACTTGGTATCTTATGATTGAGCATTGGACGATTATATGCTATCCATCGTCCTGATCTTTTTATCCTAATATGAGCTCGTGTCATTTTTTCGGTCATCTTTCTATTTGTATCATCATCTAGGATCATCCATCGTGTTGGTCTCCATCTAGGCCTCATCTTGTCACATCAGTCATCTCGTCCTCAGTCGAACTACATTGCTCCTGCGCTTTCACGTAGGCAAGGTTGATCTCTAGATCTGCCCCCGGGGTATTTTTGTCCATTGGTCCCCTTTTCACTCTTATCGTTTGTCCTTTGGTTGAATTACGTTGCCCCTGCACTTTTACATAGGCAAGGTTGATCATTTGATCTACCCTCGGGGCATTTTTACCATCCCGTGATAGTCATCCATCATCTGTCTCCATCGTCCCCTTTTCGCTTTATCCATAGTCGGTTGTCATTGTCTTTTTCCAAACTACATTGCCCCTGCGCTTCCACATAGTCAAGGTCGATCTTTTGATCCACCCTGGGGCTTTGCTTTTCTTTTTCTTTCCTTTGCTTCTTCACTTTGTTTTGTTTTCATCTCATCGGTCTCCATTAGTCCTCTTTCCACTCTTATCCATGGTCTTTTCTTGAACTATGAGGGCTCTATGCTTTCACATAGGCAAGGCTAATCTTTGATTAGCCCCCGAGCCCCTAGGTCTTTAGGGTGTGTTGGTCTTGTGTCAGTCTTTGTTTGGTCTCTTGTGTCATGTTGTCAAGAGTGCCCTTATCCAGTTGGTTCTTCACAAACAAGATCCTCTCGTGTCAAAGGATCTAGTTAATGGCAAAAATACTGCCTCACCTGGGTCATTTTAGTTTAGTATCCATCATCGGTCTCAACAGGATGCATCCTTCCTAACAGACGTCATCAACCCCATCCATCCTTATGATCCTATGGCAAAGGACTTTTGAATTTGATTATGATCTTTTAATGCTTTTGGCTTTTGTTTATTGTTTGAGCTCCTTATTACAACTAGTCAAGGTCGCCATAATCTATCATATTATGGTGTGTTTTGATTAGTTAACATCGGGGCATATCTTGATCTTTTATTGTTGCTGTCTACTGGGTTGTCCCACGTGGTACCCATCAAGATCCTTGAGGTCTTGTGTTACACTGGGACGTCCCTTTGTGCTTGTGGTTATCTTGATACCTGGCCCGACCAAAGTCTTTTTCACTTTGGGGTGTTGGGATAACCTTGTTTTTGTGTTTGTTTTGTGAATTAGATGCTAAATTTCCTTGGTTTCATATACCTTGGTAGCTGGTGTCTTATGCTATAGCGAAAATCAATGCTCCAAAGATGGAAAATTACATTCATGATTGCATTTCATTTCATTGCATATTCCTAACCCATGACTTTTGAATTCGGTTGTGCAAACTTTGATTATCTTCCCCTTTCTCTCCTTAGGATACTAATGGTTCTTGACAGGTGTAGTATCACACCCACACTATGTCCATCATCTACCCACATTCCCATAAAAATCCTTATTGACACTTATGTTCATATTGCATGTTACATCATAGATCCATCATATTTTATAGACTGGTTAGATTAAACATTTTAGGTTCATTTTAATCCATACATTTCCACATTAACATTTACACATTACATACATCACCACCTACAAAACAAATCATCAAGTCCATAATAATTACATAACATAAACATACCATCCTACATCATAAACATTAGCCATCACTCATACATCGTATATGCAACAACATCAACATAAATAAATCATCATCAACATCATGCATAATCAAATCATCCACATAAGCATAAATCATCCTAAACATGTGCATACATTGCATAATCCATCATAACAGCATAAAAACATAATCATATCCATAACATAAATCATCCATCACATAAACATAAAGCATAGTGTCAATAAGGGCTATCACATATCATAATCAAAATAATACAATGTCCATCTCATCATAATGTCTCCAACATAATCAAATACATATCCATCGTATATATCATCAAAAAAGGGTACAAATCCAAGGATGTAGATCACATCTAATCTCTACTGATATGTACTAAATCTCCATCCTGCACCTATCAAAAAACCCTGTATCCTGTCACCTACTCTTTTCCCACTCTACTATGAGCTGCCCAAATTGGATCTCTAAGGAGAATCAGGCACTGGCCCTTTGCGTGTGGGAGTTCCCTGATAATCACGGATAGGAGTCCCCTGATAACCACCATAGCGAGGAGGAGTCAGTTGAAAGTCATTATACCCTCTGGTACATGTCCCTAATGACTAGGATGGTGCCGACATCTGAGGTGCATGCCTGACATAGCGCGCTGTGTGCTGCATCAGATCTGGAACTGCCTACTCATAAGCAAACCGCCAGTAGGTCACCTCCTACAAATAATCATCTCTTTGCTCAAACTGGTATCTAGTGGCATTCCACTCATGCCTGTATCTGTCTCAGTCCCTGCTAATGGCTCTCCACTCCTACTCCCATACCTCTTGTTCCAACCTCAGCTGCTGTACCTGCTCTGTGGCCCTGTCCCTCTCAGCCTGCAACTGTGCCTGCAAACCCTATATGTCTACTCCTGTCTCACCACCCCTAATTTGTACTGCCTACACCTTCGCCACCGCTGCATCCCTCTCTCCCTGCATCATCTACATCCACACCTCTACGACATCTCTCTCCCTCTGTGCAGTCTATTCTTGAGCCACCGCGACATCCCTATCCCTCTACAATGCCTGTGATCTCAACTCTGCTGCATCCTGCTCTCTCCAAAGAGCTGGTACCTATGACACTACCTCATCTCTCTCTCTCTGTGAAGAGACTGTACTTGTGTCTCTGCCATCGCCCTCTCACTTTGTAACACTTGAAATTGTGCCAAAGCTACATCCCTCTCTACCTCCATAGATTGTGCATGTGCCTGCGCTACATCTCTCTCTGCCTGCATCACATGTGTCTGAGCCCTCATCTCCTCATCTCTCCTTTGCATAAACCCCATATCTCCAACTGTCTGCTCTAAACAATACACTCTATCCCCGAGCTCATCTCGCTCCCGCCGTAGATCTGCCCTCTCTCTCCATAGCCGCTCTACCTACCTCCACAAATCCTCTACATCTCCATATCCACATCCATCATCTTTGGCTCCACTCGCTCATCCATCGCCTCCAACTCCACCCGCTCATCCTCTCCCTGTAACACCCCTCCATTTTGCTCTTTGATTGAACAGTGTTCTTCTATAATATGTTTTATTTCTGTTGCATTGTGACTATGGAACTTAGTTATTTTAACCGCTATCTGTTAAGCGATGTAAACATTATGTTTTGATGTGATGGTACTTTATTTAGATGTAATTATTATTTCATGTTATGGATTACATTAGCATGTATATGAATTACTGATGCTTTATGTTTTGATTATATCATAGATGATTAGATGCGTCAGTTAGTGTTATTGTATTGGTGAAGGGGACGGGATCACATCACTTGCATGCGAGTGCCCTGGGATTTCGCGATTTCCTCTTCACGGTGTGTTTTAATATATTATATGCATGTTTCAACACTCATATTGTGTGCAGGATGCAGGTACAGGACATCGACTCCACCTGGTTTCACAGGTCTGAGTGTGTCCCTTGACCAACGGTATCGATTGGGAGATAGTAACTTGGGTTTCTGTGTCAAACCATCACCCTAGCCATAGTGTGTCGTCGGTCTTAGTCGGGTTCAATGTTTTATGTTGTTAGTTTTCTCCTTGGCTTTATATTTAAAATTTCAAGTTAAAAGGGATTAAATGGCCTTTGAAATTTTTAAATGATTATTGTTTGTCTATTGAATTGTTGGAAATTAGTGATTAATTAATTAATTTAATTTAATTAATAAAATAATCTAATTTTGAATTAGGTTATTTTATTGACTAATTAAATTAATAAGGAAAAATTAAATCAAATTGGTTGGGTTGGCATCTTTGGATTTTGGATTAAATCAAAAAAATTAGAATTAAGTTTTATATTTTGCTTTTTGAAATAAAAGTTGAAAATAATCTTATGTGTGAATTGCCAAATTCATTTGGTCAAATAAATTTAATTACCTTTTTGGGTTGCAATGAATTTTAATTAAAAGAATATTGTTGCAAAATGCATTTGGAAAGTGAAATTGTTTTATTAAATTTCAAAAATAAAAATATCTAAATTAGCAATCAATGTTGGTGGGTGGATTCAAAGTTAGGGCTTTGACAAATTTGGGGAAGGAATAGCATAAGGTAATTCATGTTTATTTTGAAATTTTTTTTAATTTGGAAAATAGAGAGAGCAATTTGGATGGAAATTCTTGAAAGAATTTGAAAAGAAGGGATTGAAGATTGGAGAAGCTTGGAACAAGAAGGGGGCAAACTTCCATTGAAGGATCTTGAAGCTTGGAGAAAAACACAAGGTTCTTCCCTTAGTTGCAGATTTTTATTTTGAAATTTTTGTTTTTAAAATTGTTTAAACTGCTCATGGAATTCCAAATTTGTTTTAGGAAAAAAACAAAACTCATCAAGAATCTCCTTTCAAACTTGAAACAAAACAAAAAAATCATCTTATCAATAGAAATTTAGAAGATGAAACAAATCTTTGCATTATCAATTTTTTTGTTGTATGAACTTCTTCAATCTGCCTGTGAAATTGGAAATTAATATATATTATATATATATATATATGTATATTTGTTTTAAACATACATATATATACTCATAATATATATGTTTATATATAATTTTGATTATATTTTATTTACCTGTTGAAGGAAAGAAGACCCCTGTTTGTTTTTGTGTTCTGGGTAGCGGCCAGAACAGGGGCGTCGTTTTTTCTAGGTTATGAATTTTTTTTTTTTTTTGTTTTTGGTGTGGGGGAGGAGGCTGGCAGCCACTTGATCGTCCCCATGGGAGACGCTGCTGTGGCATAGCCCCCACACAGTGGGAGGCTGACTTGTGCAGCGGCCCCATGGGGCGGGCAGGTAAGAGGCTGCGCCCACCTCCCCATCTGAGGGTTTCCCCCTTTTAAACTGCATTTGCGTTTTGTTGTTTCTTTTTTATTATATTATATATATATATAATATAATATGTGATTATATTTATATTATATTATATATATATAATATAATATTTATATTATATTTTAATTTTTTTTTTTAAAAAAAAAGTGAGGGGTATTAATTATTATTTTAATATATGTTTAAATATGATTTATATAATTTAAATATATAGGTATATGGTTATATATATATACTTGAAGTATATATTATTATGTGTAGGTATTTAATATTTAAACATGATTATAGAAATGGTATTTTTTTTAAATAGTTAATGAGGAAATTGTTTTTTTTTGTAAAAGAGGAGTTATTTTGGAATGAGTTTACTATTTATGTATTTATTTTATTTTATTTAAATGGTGGATTTAAATCATTAAGTAAAATTTATAATTATGTAATGAACAAGTCATCCTTAGTGTGAAATACGTTTTATTGAGTAAGATAAATGCTTGAAGTATATTAAATGATGTAATTTAAATAAAATAGTAAATATGGAATTGGAAAATCGATTTAAACATTTGTTAAATGGCTTCCATATTCGAAGGCTTGATTATGATTATAGATGTGGAATTAGAGATTATAAATGATTATTTTGTCCAACGTTTTGAATATTAAATGTTTGATGATGAAATTTAATGAAGAAATTCAAAATAGATGAATGACTTAAAACTCTTTCAATTTCAACTGTGATTGACTGGATTTAGGAAATCCGAAGATTAGTTTGTTAATTCCTTGAAATGCTTTTACGATTAATTCATTCTTGTTCAAAGTGGGGAGTCTAGAGTAAATGTTGAAGTCTTCTAGATAAGGGAGTTGTATCCTGATGTGGGTTGTTCGTATGAGAGTCAACTTGAGATGTGTCGTGGTTACACCATGTTGTTACACCCAGTTAGCATGAACAGGAGTGTGATATGTTTTGGTTACCGTGTTCTATGAGTGGGTTATGTGACCTTATGTGTTAAGGTTGGAATTTGGAATGTTTTTCAGTTGTGCATGTCATCTACCCTTAGATTTGGGGTTTGTATCCCAGTGTTGTCAGTAGGAGAGTGGCCCTTTGTGAGGGTCCGACGCCCAAAGTGGTGTCAGGGTAACTCACCTAGGGTTTAATCAAGTGATAATTTAAAAGAATTAATGGGGAACTTCACACTAATAAATTTAAAGAATCCCTCTCTCATGAAACATGCATTGTTAAGACTCGAGATGAGATGAAACGCATAGTTTTGCGTGAGGGTCCGGCGCCGGTAGAGGCAAGCCAGGGTAACCCATGATGGGGGTCCGGTAGCCTAGGAAGTTTGAGCTAGGGTAACTCATGGCAATTTATGTATGACACTCTCCCTACGTCAACAGTTGGTCAGTTATCGTGTGTTGTGCAATAGTGTACTTGTCATTTGTAACCTGGAATCAATGTATTGTCTTGTGAGTTTTCTATTGTGTTATTTGATGTTGGTATTTGAATCGGTTCAGTTATTATGTATAGCCTTTGTCTAGAGGTAGTTGGTCTTGACCAGAAATCCTTGTTACTATCTCCTAGCACGGAGGGAGTGGAACCTTTGGGTTCCACGTGGTCGGGTGGCGTGCACCTTACACCGTTGGCTTTGTTGTGATCGTGAGGACGAGACTTTCATCTTGGAGAGCTCGTTGGATCCAGTTGCTCCTCTAGTTTCTTCATTTCTGTTATTCTTGTATTTCATTACCCCTCATTTGTATGAGGTGGAAATTGTAATAAATTATCATGTTTATTTGATTTACCTCATTCGGGGAATGAGTGATGTAATTATAATGTAAACAATGGTTATTGGATATTGTGATATAGTGATTGGACCTTGATGTTATATCATGTATGGAATGTATGTACTTTAATTCCTTAATTGAATGATGTTATGATTTCTTTCCTTGGTTGTTTAATTCGGGTTAAGTAATCTTTGTCTCGTAGCCTTAGGGGATGTTGGCAATGTGTAGCGAATTTGTACGTTATTACCTTTTAAAAAAAAAAAAATTGTTGCATTTGGTTAGTGAATTGCAACTTCCCCTAGGGTTGCGTGGCGGGGCATTACACCCCCGTGCCCTGTCCATTCTACATCAATCACCCCTCGCTTCCTCCTCCACGCCCTGCATCCTCTATAACTTGGGAAATGAGCCTTCTCCTGTCTCTGCATTAGTGACCTCCTGAGGCTACACTCTTTCTTGTCTCATAGGGCTTCCCTTTGGGTTAACTGCCCCTTAAGGAAACTTAAGACATTGATGATATGTGGATGGGACAACTTGCATTTTGTGGATCCAAGGATGAGCCAACAAGATGTATGCGAGATCACGATCTAATACTTGACAGAAAGTATTTTTGATAACAGGTCCTACTTTGACTGGTAGCATGATTAAACCTTTGGACGCTCTTTCCTCATCATCATAGGCTTTAATAGTAATCTTTCTTCTAGGATCAATGGAGTCCTCAGTAAATCCTAAAGCCTTAACTAGCTTCATGGTACATATGTTTAAACCAACACCTCCATCTATTAGAACACGTCTGACATGAAACTTGTGGATCATGACTTCTAAGTATAGTGATGAGTTATGGGGATAGGTCATGGAAACATCATCTTTTTCAGAAAATGAAAGGAATGTGGGTGAGGAAAAATGTCCCACCATGGCTTGAAATTGATCCACATTCAGATCACTAGATATAGTTGTTTCAATGAGGGCTTTGTCTAGAATTTCCTTATGCCCTGGGGAAATCTTTAGAAGTTCCAAAATAGAGATCTAAGTAGAAGTTTTTCCAAGTTGATTGATTAAATCATATCGATGTTGAGGCGGTGGCACAATGGATTTTGAAGGAGCACCTTTTAGGACAACTTTAGCTTGTGCCCTTGTTGTTATGTTAACTTCTCCATATTCCACTTTCTCTTTGACTTTTATAACATTAACCTACTTGTCATCAGTGTAGATATGATTGATTATATGCTCATCGATATGATTCACATTTTTTCCAGAAGACTCACCCTTTTGATAGTTGGGCAAAGGATTTCGAAATTCTTGGTGATCTTCATTTGATTGTTGGTTCCCTTCTATTGTGACAATTTCTTTGTCGATTAAATCTTGAATAGCATTCTTTAAGGCTTGGAAATGATTCGTACGATGGCCTTTACATCTATGATATTCACAATAGTATGTATCATTCCATGATGGCAGCTTCACACTGGGTTTGAAGTTACATTGAGGTGGTAGGATAATAATGTTCTTTGCCATCAAGTCTTTAAGGGCAGATTCTAGAGATTGCCCCAACGAAGTAAAATTTCTTCTATTGGAAAAAAATGAAGATCGTTGTGGATTCGTGTTTGATGTATTTCCTAAGGCATTGTTGTTTCCACGATACCATTGGTTGTTGGTATTACTTTGATTTGGAAAAAAAGTTGGATTTTAGTTATTCCTCGGAGGAGGAGGATCATTTCCTTGATTCATAACCGAGTTGACATTGTTGTAGGGGTATGTGCAGGATCATCATGGAAAGAACAGCCCTTAAGTGGCAAAAAATTCAAAAAAATTAGGGAATGACAGCTTGACATAAAAATTTGAATAAGTTACCTATATTATTATTTCAAAATATGTAAGAATAAAATATATAGAAAATTGAATGTAGTTTCTAAACTACTGGGTTTGTTTTTTTTTTTTAAATAAATTTATTTGGTGAAAATTTGAAATTTCAATGTAGTAGTACTTAAAATTTGAGGAAAAATAAGAAGTAGATTAATACATTAGGCCACCCTAGCTACAATAAAATGATAATTTTTTCTATAATATTTTAGATATAATTAGAGACTCATATATCCGTATGATGCATATTTTTGTAAATTTTTTTTCTAAGTAAATAGTGAAATTATGAATTTTTTATTAAATTTTTAAAATATAAAAGAAATTTGTATGTCTAACCATGTAACTTGGTCAAAACTTCATGAAATTCATTTTTAATTTTTTAATCTATAGTATGTGAAGCATAGAAGTGTGATGCATGTTTGAATTCAAAATGTGATACCATTTGAAAGCTATAGATATTTTCAATCGATGACCTATCAATTAGGACTTTAGTCATGAATTCAAAATAGAAAATTAATAATAATTACTTATTAAATTCAAAGTGAAGCATAATTTATATTGGTGGAAAGCCGAAAATATCCTTTAAAAACCCTTTTCGTTTCATCAATTTTGGGTAAAAAAAGTCTTTAGCCACATACCCATGATATTGCCACTTTTTGGCCCATCATGATCCTGCACATACCTGTAGTTGTTGTTGTGAGGAACACTAAGAACAACTGGCTTAGCTGAGACATGATGTGCATCTACAACACCATCATTCACCATGTTTTTGTTGTGAGTCCAAAACCTAGATTTGTCATTGTGGTGATTTGAGGAGCAAGGATTGTCTTTATCAAGTTTGATTATCCCCCTCTGGACCAATGCACTTTCAATTGTGATTGCATTTTCAATCATTTTTTGAAAAGAGGGAGGACAATGAAGATTTATAAAATAACTCATCTCTTGATCCAAGCTGTTTATAAATGTAGTGATCTTTTCCTTTTCAGGAACATGACGTGGATATCTAGTGAACAATCTTCTCCATCTTTGAAGAAATGTGATGAATGGTTCACCAGGTTTTACTTAGCCTTGCATAGATCAATCATGGTTATTTGGTGTTGTATGTTATAGGAATATTGTGATATGAACTCGTTGATCAATTCTTCAAATGTTTTAACAGGCGGTGTGATTTTTGATAACCATTCCATAGATTGGCCTCCAAGACTTTGTGGAAAAAAATGCATTAGGTATGTATCGTCATGAGAAAACTCTAGAGTCATGTTTCAGAAGTCCCTAATATGGTCAATTGGATCCGATTTCCAATTATAACGATCAAACTTTGGGATTTCGCAATGCTTAGGAAACGGGATCATGTTGAGACGTCGATCAAAGGGATATGGACATATATCATCGAGAGCATATGTATTTGTTGTGGCTCCCCCTTGTAGATCTTTAATTTTTCCTTGTAGTGTTTTGACTATTTGAGTCAAGGCACCAAGATCAAATAAGGGTGTTTCATCAGGATTTCTCTTTATGTTCTCAATGTCAAAATCATGAGGCAATTTAACTCCTTTGTCAGCCAGATATAGGAAATATTTTTGTTTATCGCGTGCTAAGATCTTTTCTACTGCTTTGAGAAATTTAGGATCTTGTTCGGCTTCTCTAAGGTGACTCTCTTCTTCTTGTTCATCATCACTATCCTCAAGGGTTTTTCTCATATCTCTGTCGGAAGTAAACAGATCCTTTGCTCCTTCAGCCATGTTGTCTTCAAAAAGGGGATTTCGACTCACACTATAAAGAGGATCACTATTTTCACCTTCTACTTGAGTTCTTGAGGTATGATCTTGTTGAATATCTTCCTTCAGTTTATTATATTGTGATCTTGTAAAAATAGGCATATGATTTCAAGATGTTCTTCTAAACTTAGATCATAGTTTGATGAGTGCAACCAATGATGATGTTTTAATCTGATAAGATTGAAAATATTATGATATGACCAAAACTATGTTCCTAATTTGTGGTTGTGGCTTCCAATGATAAAGCATGTCAGAATCCTATTGGGAGAAGTTGAACCAAGAATTCAAAAGTTTGTGATGAAAGGTGCACAAGTTGTAAGGTTTGATCCTTGTTTTTGAAGAATGATCAGTATATCAAATAGCCTATTTCAACTTACTGAAGTATTTGACTAAGATGTGTTGAATATTCGATAGAAGGTTGTGGTATATAGTTGAAATCAAGAGGCTGATTGTGATTGTGTCACTGTGAGAGGGCTCTCCTTTGAAAATAGGCTCATGAATCTAGAGGGTCTACTGTGTATTCATCAGTAAATCCCCTGACAAAATCTTGGAATCTATGGAGAAATGGAGCAAGACGTTTCGACTCTTGTATAAAAACTTCCTTTGTTGTAAGGTTTTCTTCTAACCTAGAGGTTTCTTGGGTTTCTTGATTCTATTGGAAATTGACTTCTTAAAAAACTTGGTAGATTTCAACTCCCTAAGCATGAGAGAAAATGTTGATATGTTACTGGACTGAGGATGCTAGAAACTCAGATCTGTCAAAAATAATGATTCAGGAAAAGTGACAGATGTACTTTTCTGTTGCCTATATGCACCAAAGAAATGGTCAAATGAGCTTCAATATGTTCCAGATGTGCTACTTTGTATCCTATATACGCTGCAAGAAAAATGTTGTGATAGTGACCAAAAATTTTATTTTTAGAATAGCCAGCATATGCCCCAAAAGACTCAATGCACTAAAACAGACCCTAAAAGCGCTGAATTAACCAGTGAATGCACTGGAACAAACCTCATATGTGCTAGAATATGCCCTATATGCTCTAAAACAGTTTTTCCAAGGTAATCTTTTTGAACTGTTTGTGAGCAGTTTTAGCTAAAATTTGACATGTTCATTTCGGATGATATTTTATCTAAATTAGTGTGATTGAAAACACATCAAACACTCTGAAAACAATTGTTTTTAAGTCCTATACTAAACATCAAGTGTATGTTTCAAAAATGTTTCTTCAAAAAGTGTTTTCACAAGTTTTACACACAACAGACAGTTCAAGCAGACTCACTCTTAGTACTTAGGTAGGTCATCATAATAATCAGTAGCCCACATCTTAGAACTGCGTTGACTCACACAGTCGTGTCACCCCCGAAGGGGTGCCCGTGTTTTTGTCTTTTCCAAGCACGTACTCAGAGTGACATAAGTGGATACCAGATCCCTTGAGCAAATGGTCCTTGGCAATTATATGGTGAGTATCTTGGGGGTAGATTCTTCCCTCCCCTTGCACTATGATTATTATGATGTTCAGAAACTGACTTTGACTAGATACTACACTAGGTTCGTAGTAAGGGTTTTTGTTCAGTGTAGAAATATTAAACTCCCTCAGGAGACCTCCCAACCTTTAGAAAAAAGGCTTTGAGGATGGTTATCTTGCACACTACTGGAAAAAGAGGGTTTCCCCTGATTTGCTTTAAATTTTAGAGTGGGGCAGAATAGCCTGGCTTTGGCTTGAACCCATTTGAGTCATTCCTCTTGGGTGAGTACTTTTTCCCACAATAGAAGGCCCTCTAAAGGATGTAATAAAGCAGTAAAATTGCATGAATGTAAAAGGAAAGTTTGGTATTCTGGTCACCCAGTTAAGGGGAGAGATAGACCTATTGCCACAAACATAGTAGATGTTATGATTTCTTTCCTTGGTTGTTTAATTCGGGTTAAGTAATCTTTGTCTCGTAGCCTTAGGGGATGTTGGCAATGCGTAGTGAATTTGTACGTTATTTCCCTTTTAAAAAAAAATAAAATAAAAAAAAATTGGTTGCATTTGGGTAGTGAATTGCAACTTCCCTAGGGTTGCGTGGCGGGGCATTACA
>VDFB02175928.1:0-53655 GCA_007258455.2 Sequoia sempervirens | reverse complement strand
AGTCTATTGAAATGCAGAAATTTTGTATACACAATTGTATAAATCAATTTGAATGGAATTGATGACTGTTTTTAATGGACTGTTTTGTAAGATTTTGTTGTTTAATTTGTTATCTAGAAATAAATTAGTGGTAGAAATATCAATGGTATTGATTGAAATTTTGTATTTTTTGAAAATTTCACATAGTGATTGTTTATCTTTCTTGGAAAAATCGAGCATTTATGTTGGTCAAGCATTGTAAGAAATAACATTGACACAAAATATAAATGAATGTATACAAAGTTACAATATTTACAGTCTTACCAGAAAAATACTTTGTACTTGCTATTCTTTACAAGTCCTCTTATGAATAGTGTTTTGAAAAATCATCTTATGAATGTGTGTCATTGTTTGAGATTTATATATAGTTTCTTTCAAGAAAAAATATTCAAATATGGAAGAACTATATTTTTATTGCTTTAAATTTTGAAGATATACACAAAGTTCAAGAACATTTCTAAAATTTTATTTGTTTAATACTTAAAATATCTAGGTGTAACAAGTTGTGTAAATATAAGGTTCAAAATATTTGATTGATTCACAGAGTTTCTATCTAAAATATAATTACAAAATTGGTTTGCTTCTCATTGTGGTCATTTTTAAATGGCTACATGCATAGTGAAGATTTATTGCCAATAGAATTAAATGATGGGAAAATGTTTTTCAAGTACTTTAATTCTAATTGGAAAAAGTTTTCAAGTGCTTTTAAAATGATTCCAAATTTGTATTGTGTTAAGAAATAAATATTAAAAAAAATTCCATAACAAATTAATAGAAAAGCATTAACCTTATCCAAATGTGTAGAGTTTCCTTATTAATTTCACATTAGAAGAAAAATCTCAATCTAAAGATAGTACAAGAAAAACAATACAATTAAATTAAATAACAAGGTATTATAAGGTATAGATTCATTCTAGAGCTTACTTGGAGTGCAACACTCCACTTAAACATGCAATGATTCAATGGTGAAATAGTAAATGATAAGTTCACAAATCATGCATAAAAAAAATAGTAAATTTAATTTTCCTATTTTTATTTGTAAAAATTACCTTTAACAAGGGAGTTTGATGTTTAGATATATAATCAAGTGCATACATATAATTAAGCATACCAATTATTTGAGCTAAATAATCTTATTTTTTATAAGTAAGAGGTATTTTCCACAGTGTCAAATTATGATATTGCTATTAGGATTCAACTGTGTAGTTTTTCGAGTCAAACTCATTGACCCATGTTTCATGAGTGGTGGTTCACAAGAACCCATCTCTTATGATAATGAATGGTCCACTCAACACTCATTGCATCTAGGTGATGCTAACAGAGGTGAAGCATTGGGCCTTCCCGGGAGGTCACCCATCCCAATACTACTCCAACTCGAGCACACTTAACCACAAAGTTTCCCCCAAGGTTAAGCCCACTTAGCTTGCAACCCCATTTGCAAAACCTTCAACAAGTATTGTGCCTTATGAACCATTCATTATAGAGTCCCTTTAGCTCATCAATTGATAAGTAAGGCATTTTCCACAGCATGTCAAATTATGATATTGCTATTAGGATTCAACCGTGTAGATTTTCGAGTCAAACTCATTGACCTATATTTCATGAGGTGGAATTTTTTTTGGGGTGACCAACTAGATGAGTCAATGTGGGGCTAGCTAAGCTGACATGGAAAACAAGCAGTATAAATGTTAGTTGTCAAATTCGATCGTTGCATTGGCGCAATGATGAAAGTGTCAGGCGATATACAAAGCCCGCACTTGGGAGATTGGGAAATCATATCATACCTCCATTGTGACTTGTTGATTTGATATAAACGTGCAAGATGGTGCTTTGTAGTGGTAATGGGTTGGCTCCTTGCATGACATGGTAAATACATGCCAGTTTCATAATGGTGTGGAAAGATGTAAATGAACCATACATTATTTATGGTTTGTAAGGGTTATCAATTCATTTCATCGATGCTACAGATTGCGAATGTGTAAGGTGAAGGTCTGGTGTTGGGTCAATTTGTTTCGCTGAGGAGCCATGGAGGAGAGATCAAAATTTATGGTAAGAATATCTTCTGAAACTCTAATGAGCATAGGGGCTGTCATTCCAATTCGCTTGCAAATTGTTGTCAGGAAAATGGCATTCTATGGGTCGATCACTGACCAATGCCTTAAGTGAATTCTCAAGAAGTATGATACTCTCATTCTAGTTGCGGTGAAGATGATATTGGGGAAGAGCTTTCTGGAGGATGATGAGTCATATACGGTAGACACTGATATAACCTCACAGTTCCTAGCATCAATTCTAGAAATAAGGATGGGCAAACATGAGGCTGAGGCATTAGTAAAAAGGCTCTTCTATGCAGACTTGCTGGTGGAATTGAAAGAAATTCTGTATGCGGCTTCCCCTAGAATGGGCATTCCTAGGCCACGGGATATGAGACTGCTCTATGTGCTGGGTGAGGTAATGAAGTATTACCCCTTCCTGCTAGATTTGAAGGGGATGGCATTGGTCGCTCACAGGGAGTTGGTGGCGGTTGGTCTAGATTATCTGCTGCAGGTGCTAAAGATTCCTCCATCACAACATGGACATTGAGTCCTAGATTTTAGAGCCTTTGCTCGAGCGAACGGTTTCCTGGATATGGGCAGGTTTGGTGTGGGTTCTGGTTAGGGATGTGTCTGGATAAGGGTTAAATTTTGGTCTGTTTCAGTGGCTCTGTGACATGTATCTAGGAATAGGTGATATAGTTTATAGTATAAGTTCTATGTTTATCTGTAGTTATGTTTCGGTAGTTTTCAGTTCAAAAATGGAAAGGCATGTGTCCCTATGCAGACATTTTAAATTTTAATTGCTTAAGGGTGGTCGTTCTTTGTCAGTCTCAGTATGGTTGCTAAAGGGTGGTCTTCTCTCTAGTATGAGTATGGCAATGGCGTACAGTAAATCTCACCTAGGGGGCTATCCATGCAAAAAAAATCTTTTTATAAATCAATATAAATCCTTGCTTATGTATCAAAAAAATAATAATTTCAAATAATAAATTACTAATACCAACATACTTAAATTTGGTGTCAAAATAGGAAGTCTAGGGCACCCTGTGCCTTAGACTGGATTCCTACTTTTAAGGGATCCAAAGTGTTCAGGGTAAAATATTAAATGCCTAATTCAATTTCTCATGTTTAATTTTCCAATAAATGTTTAACAACGGGTAATTATTTGCATAATTAGGGAATTAGGTGCATAATTAGGTCCAAGCACATAGGGGGGAGCAAAACCTAGTGTGAAATTGTCAAGGGTGACAATTTTTATACTAAATTTAGCCCCCACTTTAGCAAGAGTATGAAGTTATGCTCAAACTCACAGTAAAGTATGGATAATTCAAGAGGGGTCCAATTTTCCATGTATTGAAGAGATAGGATGACATTGAATCTAAGGGAGCATGCAAGGCCCCACGATCCAAGATCCTATGAAAATACAACATAAGGACAAAGAAACACATGTGTAAGATATGCAATACACCATGAAAAACATGAATCATACACAACAAAGACACATAACATAACATAACATAAAGACAATAACATAAATACAAACAAGTGTCATGCAAAAAAGGGGAAGAAACGTAAAAGACACAAAACACAAACACAAGGGTTAGTACTATTTAAAGGATCTAAGATGGTAAGGTAAAGAGACTTCAACCTTAAAATTTATCTTCAAATACCAAAAATCATCTCTCAAATATGATGTTACTCAAGATAGTGCTCTCATAAGAACTAGAAAGCTTTGTGTTATGCTAAGTCACTCATGAGCTACATAGATCCATTGGCTAGCAAGCTATTATGCTAGGTGCCCATGCAATATGATGGGTTCCACAAGGCTTAACAAACTGTGTTATGCTAGGTGACTCATGAAACACATGGCCCCACTAGCAAGCAAGTTGTGTTATACTAGGTGGTCATGTTAAAAAGGGTGCTCAAGCACATGAATCAATAAACCGTGTTATACCAAATCCATGAACTATATTGACAATCATGCCTCAGGAACTAGATCATCATTTCCACCACCTCTAGAACTACAATAGACTTATACGTGGTGGCATATGTGATTATAATAATTGAACTTGATGATGAAGTGCATATAATTTTCTTTATCAATGTATCATCCTTGGGAGGAGGTTTGGTAGAAATACTCTCAAAATCTTTAGAATTAATCCATCTTTGTGTTCTCAAGAAAACACACAAAAATATTTCTTTGATATCCATTACTTATTTTTTAATCCAATCTATAGGTTGGGGAGGTTGCATTTTAATAGTATAAGTAAATATAGGATATAAAATATCTAAAGCATCATCCTCAATATCCTTAGGATTCCATTAAAAATTAAAAATGTCCACTTTTACCATTGTCAATCTCATCCAAAACTTCCTTCTCACTTAAAAATCATCTACATAATCCTCTTAGGATTATTCAACATGAGGCACATGTTTAAATGTGAAGGATATAAGTTATCCCTATCATAATTATTGCTATCAAAAGATATTCTAATTGCATAAAATGAATCCTTATCTATATACCAATTTGTCCATATTTTTTGGATTTAGACAAGCCTCACCAGTATAATAATGTACACTTACAAGGAATGGATATCCTACTTTCTTTCTATATTTTCACTTTTTATTAATCATTGCCTACATAGTTCAATGAACAAGAAGTAATCACTTGTATATATAAATAATTTTTATGAAGTGCCATCAAATCCACCAAGCTTGAGATTTATGAATTTAGGAAATTTAATAGAATTCTACCATACTATGTGACCAATCGATAATCTTCAAATGAAACTTGTAGCTCAACATTTCTTTCAAGTTCCCTTATAGTTAACATGATAAAACAATTATTAACTCTTTTGAAATCCTTATTCCAAACATCCTTCTAGAGTTATGGATAATAATTTTATATATTTGCATAGTATATTGTCATACACTCCATATGATTTTAGACTAGAGATCACTCCTTTGTGCTTGCAATAGCATTAAAAAATAAGAGATTATGTAGAAAATCTAGATTTTCTAAAAATTGATCAATTGGTCATGCAAGTGATGACTTGTAATTTGTACCTAATACAAATATTATGAGCTATAACCAATTTTAAGAAAAAAATGGTACATAAAATTTTCAAAAAAATATTATCTTTGCTTCCAACAAGCCTATTCAACAATGTGATCATATCAAACAATCCTTCCAAAAATTTCCTCTACATATTATTCTAAGAATTTAAAATTTTCTCCTCTTGTGCACTTCAACCAATTATTAGACATATTGTTTAAACAAGTGATTCTCATTTTTTTGAAAATAACAATTTCTTATTTGAATATTGACATTCATAAAAGAATCTCTTGGAGGTAATCTAAGACCGATACTAATGTTTAAATCGTCAAGTCCAAAAAACTATTCTATAAGCTATAGCTCTAACTTCTCTAGTGTTTTCTTTGTAATATTTGATGCATGTCATACCTAAGTTTACACATTGAACAACTATTAGAAATCCATCAACATGAGATAGACCACTATAAAACTTAATTATTCCATGGGCTATCTAGGGTTTTCATGCATTATTTCCTAGAATTCATCCATGTCAATATGTCCAAGATGACTATTCCTAGCCTAAGCCAATACATTGCAAATGAGAATAGACTTTTGACAGGTATTTATATATCATTCTAGGAGGTTTTGAAATTAACTAAGATAGCGATCTAATTTTTCAAGGAAGCATTAATATATAAAAATAGAAAAGATTTTACTATGTGTGGATCAAATTCTAATAATTGTAGATCATTAAAAAGTAAGAAAAGGAAAATGTGGGGAGAGAAATTAACAAAAAAAAAAAGAAACCCTAAAGGATTTGTCAATTCAACACTTTAAATAGCTCTAGATGTCCTATAAAATGAAATAATTTATGCAATGTTGTATCCTATGACCAAGACACCAATATTAGTAACTATAACCAATGATGAATGGAAATAATAGATTGCAACAATAATTTTCTTATTTGAAACTGAGGGAAAATACAAAAGTGACCAAAAATTCAGGTAACTTATATATTAAATCGATATTTTGAATCATATCCTCACTTTTAGTGAGTTAGAAAGTTTCAAAAATCACCAAAAATATTACTTAATAACTTATTGCTCTATTGAGAATTTTGAAACTTTGTTGTTTTATCGAACATTTCACAAACTTTCAAACTAGTCAATAATTAAAATTTTGCAATATGAAACTTTATCAAACTTACATAAGATTTTAGAAAAGTTTGTAAACTTGTGAACTAACCAAAATGAAATTAAGAGAACTTTTATACCAAATTTGTTAGTATTTTGAGAAAACAATGAACTTAAGAACATCTCTACAACAAAGGCATAGAGTAAATAAAAGGTTTTATAACTTACAAAAATGTTGACAAAAGATTTTTTTTTGCAAATTGTCAAGGTTCACAAACTATGGAACCTTGCAAAGAGGTTTAAAAAGTTACAAATATTGATGAAAGAAAAATCAGAAAATTTTACAATGTGCGACTTCCTTTTTTCATAGAATCCTCCATCTATGAAAATATAGGAAAAAATTGAAACCAAAAATTTGAACATACCTAAAATAAAATAAAAATTAGGCAGCAACCTCTCAACATATGGAGCATACTCCTCAACATCATTTACATCGACATCAAGATTTAAATAACTTTGATTTGTGTATCATCATAGATTCATCTAGCTCATAAATTTATGCAACCCCACACACATGACATATGTCATGATACCCCATGTTGTGAAGGCTCGTCCTCATCACCCTACAATTTAGGTGCATGTAGTTCTTGACTAGGCTATGTGAGTCAACTAATAGACTATAGTGTTTGAACCGTTTCACTCTTCTTCATAATTTAAGGGATTGTAATATGTTCAATAGATGGCTAACCAATGGACCTCACTAATTGGTCCTATGAAAAATGTACCCCTTCTTTGTGTACATAGATTTTTTTTTCTATGTTAAAAATTGTAAATATAAAAATAGTTTAGAATTTAATTAAGGAAAAAATCACAATAGAGTTTCCTCAATAAATATTAAGGCACTTCATGGTTGTTACACAACAATTATTCAAAAATCATTCATCATCTATCCCTAAAGTTATTCTTTATTTTCCTATAGTTGCACTTGTTGATTGAGAATATTGTGCCTTATTTTTAATGTTGTATTATTTTTGGGTTGGTAAGCAATGTGCTCAATTTATATTTGATACAAAAAATTCTTGATCCTCTCATAGGGAAATTTTGTGGTGTAAAACTAATGATAATTTTCTCTATGGCTTACCAATGTGTTTACTTTCCTTGTGACTGAAGCAATTAAAGATACTAAAGATTATAATTACATTGAGGGAGCCTAGTAATGCATGCTTGTTGCATTAAAAAATATGAGTTTCTATCAAAACATTAAGCTCATTTAAAAAAAAAAAAATCCTAATATATTTTGAGTTTCAAGAGGATGCATGAGAATTAGAAGAGGATCTTATGGGTCATGTTCTTCTACCTCATTTTTCTCATGTATTTCCTTAGGTGGAGGGTTTTTGGGTGGATGAGGGTTTGCATTGGTTGACAAGAAAAATCGACAAATGAAATTTAATTCAAGAAAATATAATTTAATCTTAACCATAATTTTAAAAAGGATATAACTTACCTCTTTCATATTGAGGTATGGTCAAGGAGGATTCAAGATGGTTTTGATTCAACTGAAAACATGGTTGTGATTTATTCCACTAAATTTTTTCTCTCTATGAATAAAATAAAATAAAATAAGGCATCCCTTGAATATAATATTTTTAATTAGAAAAGTAGGGTAAGGGTCTTGATCCCAACAACAAAAAAAGTAACAACAAAATCCCTAAAGGCCAACCAGTTCGAACACAAGGAAACAACAAAGGTACTTTGGCCTCAAAATTTTGAACCAAAGCTAGCATGCAGGCCAAAAAGGGACAGGGACACAAACCTGCGCTATACTAAAGAAAACAACAAAAATAACCCAAAATAATAGAGAACCTTACTCTTTTTGGTTGTTGATAAGCTCCCAATTATCCTTTAACTCTTCAAGAATATTGTTTCAAGTGTTCTCTAGGTCTTCCAAAGTCTCATTCCTTGGAAAATCTTTAGCTTGATTTTTTTCTTTCTTTCATTTTAGCCTCCTTAATTTTGAGTTTCCTATTACAGTGCCAAATATAGCCATTGTCCCATTGGTGATACATATAATGTAGCTTATTACATTGTCCAAATTAGTAATCTTCTCCTTGAGGGAGTCATTGTCTCCTTGTGACTTGAAATATAGTTCACTCTACCTTGAAAATCATTTTAACATTTTAAAGAGACTCTCGATCCAATTCCTCCTCTTCCTCTAAGCTCTCCTTTTCCTCATTCTTTTCATAGTTTCATTCCGTCAAGCTAGATTCCATTTCATTATCCTCTTCTTCCATTCCAATATTTGTTTCATTCATTTCAATGTCTTCAACCTCCTTGTCCTCACTAGCGTCATCCTCCTCAACCACCTCAATTTCCATCTCATCCATCTCTTACTGGATAATATGGTGGTCCAACTCTTCAGAAAAAGTGGTGCACTCCTCATCTAAGGACTCCACAACCTCCTTATCAAAAGCTAACATTTTACCTTTATAATCCTTGCTTTTGTTTCAATTCCCCACTTTAGCTAGGTGGGTCAACCTTCTTTCACCCTATTCACTATTGCAAACACCAAGATGATCCAAATCTTCTTTATCTGGTATCTCTATAGACATATTGTTTATATCCTTACCTTTTGGGATGCTTAAAATATTCCTTTCTAAACCCTTAGGGTTTTATTGGTTTTTTATTTTTCAAGAAGAGGGGTTAGGTTGCGTCTCAACAATGGTTGGGGTTTGAGAGACAACAATTTTTGGGTGGGATAGCTTTGGGATTTTTCCATGAGAAGGGTTATCCTAAATCAAGAGGGGGTTATTTTTCAACTCTTTTAACTACAACAATTAAACAAATTTGATAGGACAAGGTTATAGAGTTATGAAAAGCACATGGTTGTAAAGTCTTAGTATGAGTCTTTGGTGTAGTAGGGGAGAAAAACCTTTGACAACGTATTGATGAAGGGAAGAAATAAGAAAAATAGAATGTTTATTTCTTCATTGCACCTTATGTGATTTAGGAATAGGAAATGATAACCATGGACGGTTTTATATCTACCCTCTATAGTAAAATAACATATAATATGTAGACTTGCCAAGCTAAATGGAGTTGGCAGATTTTCCCTATCATAACCATTCTAGAATCTGTACAACCTCTCCTCTTTCTCAAAGAAACTATCAATAAACATTTGATAGTTTCCATTGCTAACTTTGGAAACTTTTATCCCTTGACATTCAATCCATGTCGCCTCTACAATGAGCCTAGGGGTAACTCTGAAGTGAACTCCATTGATTAACAATGTTAGGGATCCTTCCATGAATTGTAAAATTTGGATGTGATCTCATCGTTGAAGTCCTGCATGGTAATGAAGAAAGGTGTAATGCAAACATTCTCAAAAATATTCCAATTATCAACATTTTTCTTGAGGGGAAAGCATGAAATTGGTTCAAACACTTTTTAGGCCCCCCATTGTCTACCTTAAACACTTCCACCACCTTCACAGAGACCCCTAAAAACCAGGTAACATTCGACCCCGAATACAAAAGCTGAAAAATTAAATGCATAAGAGCCTTAAGCTTTGAGTTTTGTAAGTAAAGAAGGGAAATTCACATTTCGAGGAATGAGCCAGGCCCCTTATATAGTTCTTTAGTAAATAAATCCACCTATGAAGATTGATGAGACACAAGGTACATCCCTTCAATTGAACCATATGTGTGTAATGTCTAGGTGGGGATGAGACATTGAGCTCGTGTGAATATTAAAAAAACCATGCTTTTCCATAATTCCATCCTCCTTAAGCAAATCCTTATGATTTAGAGGAAGATAATGAAGCCCTTTTGTGTATAAGTGAGAAATAAGGAGAATATGTCCTTCACTACTCTAACAATTTAATTTATAAAAAATATTATAATCATCATTATTGCATCTTTTTTTGAGCTTGATGATATGGCCTTTGTCCTTCATGATATTCTTTCGGTACTTCCCTCTACTAAATTGGTAAGTCATAATAAATATAATGATAATAAAAATAATGAGATATAAGGGTATGATGTGATTACATTGGGCCTTTGCTAAATCATTGACTTTGGTTCTTTTCCTTCTCGTAAACGTCTTAACATCTACTGTTGAGGGATCTGGACCATTGGCATTAAATAAAATCCTATTTCCATTATAGGGGACCCAATGGTCATTCATGACCACCTTACTCTTAGTCATATTATAATTTTAATATATTCCATTAAAGCTATTCCCTATTCTGTTTATCATCAATATCTCTTCTAAGATTAGGTATTTTATTCTTTAAGGGATATTATCATAGTTCCAACTAATCCACTATGGGTAGGAGATTCCCACATTGGAAGCTACATTAGCTGCTTTGTTTCCTTCTTTGTAAGTGTGTAATAACTTAAATTGGTTAATTCCTTCCAACATCTTCTTTGAATTCTCCAACAGGTTTTTTATCATCTAGGGGCATCTGAGTCTCCTTTAAGAATATCTATATAACTAACTTTGAGTCCCCTTTTATAATAACTTGGTTATAATCCCTCTCCTTCACTCTCTTCAAGCCCCACTAGACAACAGTTGCTTTCACAACATTGCTAGTGTAGGTACCCAAATACTTAGCATTTAACCTTCAATAAGAAACACCTTGTGATCTCTTATGATTCCCCCAACAACAACTAACCCCAGATTTCCTTTTGAGAAAACATCAAAATTCAATTGTATCCAACCTTCACTCGATGGGTCCATTTGGTTATTTTTCTACTCTGAAAGAGCTTGGCCCAATTAATTCTAGTTAGATCTTTTTTAATAACCCAAATTTGTTTGGTCCTAAGATCCCCATATGATGACATCTTATTGGAGAAGCCATAAGTTCTAGAGTTTAGATTATCCTGAATTCGTTGTTTTGTGCTCAAGAAGACAAGTTCTATGTTGTTTCTCCTTTGATCTTTGAATATTCTATTATTTTTTTCTTTCCATAGGTTCCATGCCACAAAAGGAGGTATTTGCTTCCACAAATATTCAATAATAGGGTGACTAAAAGGGTAATTTTTCCATTGTTCCACAAATTCCCTTAGAGAATGGGGAAAACCCAATCCACCAACAAGATTTGTAACACATGAGACTAAAGTTCCCTAGAAAAGCCACAATGGAAGAACATTTGGTCAATATACTTTTCCTCTTCATAACAAAGAGAGCATTTGTTGAAAAATTGAAACCCCCTTCTATTAATACCATCTATGGTGAGAATACTACCATGGATTGTGATCCACCAAAAATAGTTGATTTTGGGGATAAGTTTGGAATTTCAAATTTTGTTCTAGTTGAAGTGTCGAGGAGGGAGCATAGGAATTCAATCTTAGAATAGGTTGATTTAATCAAAAACACCCCTGAAGGGTTGTCACTACAAATTCATTCATCCTCTTTGTTTTGTAAAAAGAAACAACAATCTCCAATATGAGGTCCTAAGAGATTGGAAGTATCCATCCTTTCGTTCTATCTTCCTAGGCTCTTAGAGTTCGACCCCCAATCAGTTGTTCATCTAAGTTTTTCCATTTTGGGCTAGTTCCTCCCCAACCAACATAATCATGTAAGAAGTTCCCATTCATTCTTGTGAGCCCTTGCTTAATATTATTTAGCTAATTAACTGAGGACAACACCTTCCACTACACCAAGCATCATCCCAAAATACGATCTTTCTCCCATTACCTATCCTCCTTGTAACTCCTTGTATAAGAGTGTTTCTTATTTTCATGATGTTGTTCCAAACAATCAAGCCCCTAGGCCAATCCAGAGAAAACAACAAGCAACCAAGGTTAGAGTTTACCATATATTTGGATTTTGTAATGTCTACCAATCCTTTTTTCTCTCCAAAAGATTCCCTCCAATTTTAAAAAGTAGGGCTTTGTTGAATGGATTTAGCCTTTTGGTACCAAGTCCTCTATATTTTTTAGGAGAGCAGACTTTGTCCCAACTAACAATACTTTTTTATGTTTTATGTCAACATAATGCACTCACATTATAACATAATCATTCTATAATATGTGTGCATTATAATGCAAACCTATTTAGTCTTTGGTTTACCAAACCTAAACATGCTCATTTTTACAATGTGATTGAGCCTTAATGCACCCACATTATTATGTCAGCACATCATATTCTTTATAACATGAGCATGCTATCTTTAATTTCGCCTACCAAAAAAATTCTATTTTTGGTTCACATCTTTCTATACATAATCATTTTTCTTCTATGTAATATTCCAATAATCCGACCTTAGTATAGTTAAGAAGGCGATTGATAAAAGATCATGAAATTGGGATTTACTTGTTATTGGTATCTTTTTCTTAATTAAATCTAAAGCCTTCAAACTATTCATTGTGTTGGATTACATGAGAAAATATTTATTTGAGACATTGTATGAAACCATTCACATGTATATCTATGCCTCTAGAAGCTACACATGTAGCTATGGTATTATAGGGCATTGGAAAAGGTTGTAGGATCTATTTTTATACTTACCAACATATTTTCTTGTAATTTTTTAAAGTGTTCTAATAGATAT
This sequence comes from Sequoia sempervirens, assembly GCA_007258455.2. Lineage (NCBI taxonomy): Eukaryota > Viridiplantae > Streptophyta > Pinopsida > Cupressales > Cupressaceae > Sequoia > Sequoia sempervirens. The sequence continues at coordinate 40,860 of VDFB02175928.1, read as the reverse complement.
ATGTGCATTTAAACTATTTTTAACTCCTCCATGGGGCCACATTACTATGATATATTCTACTTAAATAGTCCACAACCATTTCTAAGTTTCTTTTCTCTTCTTACATGTATAGAATAGATCCATATGCTAAAAAATATCATAGAGTTTAATTTTATCATATTATCTATATTTTTTTGAAAGTTTAAAAAAAAAATCAACAAAAACATGACATATGAACCTACAATTTATGCTCTTTATGATGATGTATCTCTTTGAGGTAGGAAATAAAATAACTCACACACCTTTGCCTATTTTTTCTCATTGGGTATACCTGTCTACTATAATGTTGTAGTTGTAATATTTGATTAAAATTTTACATACGTTAGGATTTGTTGTATGTGTATACTTCTACTACAACATCTCTATTTAGAGAAAAATGGAAGATAAAACACAATTAATAATTTCATGAAAAGTTGGCTTCTATTAGATTATTGCCTTTAATTATGGAGGAAATAAAATTAAAAATTTAATATTCAATTTACAAATTATATATTTTTTATTTTCGCCTCATATTATTTTAAATAGACAAAATTTTTTAATAGCACGTGGGAAGGTCAAGTTAATTGCAATTTATAATTGTTTGCACAATTGCATTAGGAATTTGAACTATTTCCTTTTAACCTCCCTTTGCATATTAGCGAAATTTTGGGGATTAGGTGTAATTATGCTTAATTTCCAAAGTTGCATAGTATAAAAACAGTAGAAATATGAAATTTGAACATAAATTATAATTTTTATGAAATTGTGCAAAATTTTTAAAGCTCTCCAAAAATTCTTGGGGAATACAAAATTGAGAGGGAAATTTTAAATTACGAGTTTGCATATTAATTTCATATTTTTTTGTATTGAATTGGAGTGCTTAATTATTTGAATTGTAAACACGTGTAAACTTTGAACACCTTGCAAGGTTACATAAAGACAAATTTTTAAAAATTAAATATAGATTTTGTAGCATTGGGATTGTAAATTTTTAATTATGAGTTGCATTAAGATTTTATGACTATCCTTTCTTATTAAGTGATATAACCTCATTATTACATTATTAGAATTCATATTTGTAGGAACAAGTTGAAATTCCACTATGAACCCATTGTTGATATTTTTAGTCCTGAAAAACATATATTATGCAATAAAATACAACCATGTACAAAAACTCCAAGTAACCATAGATTCACACTCTACTTGATGATCAACTATAACTAAAGGGTATGTTTTTGAAAATGGGGGACCAAAAGAGGGTAAAAAATAACCACTTTCTTTTTAAATTAGTACAAATTGATCTTGGATGATAAATTGAAGATAGTCTTGCTCAAAATTTGAAGATGCGACAAGAACAAGAGTTGTGCTTAGAATCTAGTTTCTGAACTACAAATTTATTTTAAAATGATAGAGATTAAGAGGTTCAAGTAGGAGGAGCATACAAAGTGCTCTTATTTTTTTCAAAGAAATATAACATAACACCTTGTGTGCTCCCCCTAAAATGTTAACTTTTTAAAAGTATTTCACAAATCACTTTGGTAGAAAATTAGCTAGTGTGTAGTTTATGTCTAGTTTCTTTTGCTAAATTTTTACTTAATATATGATTTTTAAGTAATGTTCAAAGTGGACATATCTTAAAAAATTAAAAGTTGAGCATGCCCCCCCAAAATTATTTTGAAAACTAATTGATTCATTTTTTTCTCTTGAATGTGTATAGACTAGATTGTAGAGAGTAAAAAATGTATTAATAAGTGACTAAAAATACTATACATAGGATTTTGGGATAAAAGGAAGACACTAGCAAAAGAAATTGAAGTTCAAAACTTGAATGTATTATAAATATAAAACAAATACATAGTTAGAAAGGTAAGAAAGAGCTTGACATTATTGTGGCATTTTGTAGATCAACTTCAAAAGATATGCAAACTCTATGGAGAGCACACTCAATATTTGATTTTTTTATATTTTTATAGAAAACATGTCTTTAGGCATTGGCATGCAAGTCTAAACAATTGGGTAGGTAGTTTCCAAAGAAAGTCAAAATACGAGTCTAAACTATAACACCTTGACATTCTAGAAAACATTATTATTTTTCTTTTTATGGAAGCAAAATGTTAGTGTGTTATAATGCAAGCATAACATCATTTTTTCTTGATGGATAATGTGTGTGTTATATTGCACTCATGTTGTAGGAAAAATGGACCAAAAAGTGGTTTTGGATACTTTTTAGTCTCTCATCTTTAAGCACATATCCTAAATTTAAACTTAAAGTATTATTAAACCAACAAGCCCAAACCTCAAAATAACCCCTTGAAACCTATTGTTGAACTTTTTAATCCATAGATTGTCACTTCACAAAATTGTGAACTATAGAAAAGAAATTTGTGAAAATATAACTCCAGTATTATATACCTATCAAACAACTTGAAACCTTACAATTCTACCACTAATGATTTGACTATACATTTAATCACTTTTGCACAGTTACTATACTATTAAGGAATTATCACTTGACTTGGGTGTTTTATGACACTCCAAGATGACCAAGCTTTGATGCTAGAATTTTCATTTGATAGGTAATTTGATAGTTCAAAACAACTTATTTTGTCTCCTTAAACACTTTTGACCAATGTAAAGCGACATTAACATTTCTAACTCAATCAATCCAAGATAACGAAGGACTCCTTAAAAACAAAATAAAGTATCAACATGAATTTCAAGAAGTGATTCAATTGACATAAGTCAATTTAGAAAATGCTAAAACTAACCAAAAGAGACTTTAGCAACACTAAACATAACTTGATGGCTATCCTTTTAATAAGTATAATAAAATTAACAATTTTTTTGTAATCACTTGTAGGTGACTAAAATTGTGATGATCACTTAATAAAGTGATTCTTAATTAGTCAAGGAACATTCTATAATGGTTATTATTCGACTATGAGTTATGTAGGCATAATATGTGTTGGTTCCTGCTTTGTTAATATTATGGTGATTTTAATATCTTTATTAAAAAAGGATGCTATTTTGAATCATTTGAAGGTGATTCAACAATGTAATAATAACTCAATATGGTGATTCTCAATCAGTTGAAAGACACATGGTATAGTGGTCACTATTCCACCATGAGTTTTGTAGGTATAGTGTGTTGTGTTGTAGTTCCACACACTTTGTCAATATTAAGGCTATTTTAAATTAGGGGATCTTTAAATAGATTAAACTCACATGAATCAAATATTAATAAAATTTTAAAATATTTTTTCAATAAAATTTATTAATTAGTCTAAGAAGTTAAGATAAATAGTTAAAATGTTGGGTAATATTTGAAATGATTCATTCTAAATTATAAAGAAGCAAATTCAAATCCCCAAAATGAATTTAAGATAAAAAACTTATACTATAAAAATGTACACAGCCTCTCTTCCCTTGACTTTCAGTAGTTTTTTAATTTGCATTGAAAAGTTCTGACAGGAAACTTTCATAAGAGAAGCAATAGATCTCTGTTATCGATCCTTTTAACAAGAACGCGTAAACACTCGCAATAACAGGTGGATTAATTCTACTTTCAGAAATGAATACTTCGGAAGAGTTCATGAATTGTAAAGGTCTGTTCATTCTTTTACTCATCTTCAGTACTTTTATCTTTTTTACGTTTTCATCCAATGAGTTGCAATACCAGAATCAGATTGATGCAGAAGCTTTGCTTGAATTAAAAAAGTCTGTAAAAATGGATCCAAGTCTTTCTTTGTCCAACTGGGTAAATGGAAACAATATTTGCAACTGGACTGGAATAGCTTGTGATCCCAATCAAAGGATTGTAAGTGTGGTTCTCAAATACATGGAATTGGCTGCTACGATACCCCTTCACTTAGGCAACCTCTCCTTCCTTACAATGCTCGACCTCTCTCATAATCGTTTCTCTGCCCTCATTCCCCAAGAGCTTGGTAAATTAGAAAAGCTGCAGTACATTAAGCTCTATGAAAGCAACTTAGAAGGTCCAATTCCAGTTAGTCTGTGTGCGTGCACAAATCTTATAGAACTCCGATTAAACAGTAATTTGTTGAGCGGAAGCATTCCACCAGAGTTAAGTTCCTTGCATAACTTGAAGAAATTCAACATCTCCTTCAATAAATTGAGTGGTATCATCCCTCAAGGCTTGGCAAATTGCACTGCACTTAAAAGGCTAGATCTTGGGCATAATCTTTTAACTGGCACCATCCCCAGCTCCATGAGTAATTGCACAAAATTGCGCGTCTTAGCTATGTCCTGGAATGCGCTTGAAGGACCAATTCCATCTGATATATTAACAAAACTGACCAGATTACAATATCTGCGCCTGAAATCCAACAAGCTCAATGGTAGCATCTCCATGGAGATTGGTAAATTATGGAGACTGAGGGAGATTGACTTTTCTAACAATAGTCTTACAGGTAGCATTCCCAGGGCCCTGGCGAACTGTTCGTCTCTGGAGTGGCTGGATTTGTCTACCAATTTCTTGCATGGCACTGTTCCAGCAGAATTGTCTTCACTTACCCGACTGCAGGAGCTGTGGTTCACTAATAATAGCCTTGGAGGATCAATTTATTTTCTCATGAACTACACTGAATTGAAAACATTTGCGCTAGGGAACAACAAGTTTGAAGGTACAATTCCAGAGGTTAGAGGCTATAAGTTACCCAAATTAGAAGTGATGGGACTGGCAAGGAATCAGTTAAGCGGCAGCACCCCAAAATCTCCAGGAAATTGTTTCGTGCTCTATTTTATTGCAGTAGGAGAGAACAGCTTTGAGGGAAATATTTTGCCTGACCTGTTAAACTGTACACAATTGCAGAAGCTTGGAATGGAAGCAAACAAGTTTGTGGGTTCCATTCCTGCAGATATTGGCCTGAAGCTCACCAACTTACACTTTTTTAACTTGGGAGGTAATCAATTTCGTGGGGGTATCCCAAAGTCTCGGGAATTGTTCTCAGCTGTGGAGGCTTGATCTGTCAAACAATCTGCTAAGTGGTGTAGTGCCTCAGGAATTGGGAAAGCTAAGTGCCCTGCAGATACTGAACCTTGGTTTTAATAAACTGTCAAATGGACACTATGCTACAGCTTGTGGGGCTGGCTTAACCAGCACATTCTAAGCGTTGGCTTAGGTGGCTGGTGTGGGCCCGCTTACTCTGTTCCGTTCGTTTATTCCTTTCCGTTACTCAAACTCAAAAACTGTTCCTGCGCTTCTGCAGAAATTTGGTAGATGGAGGCAATCGTACTATTTCACCGTACGCAACAAATAGGTCTCCAACTCTATGAGTTTAGATTTGCCCGTGTATTCCCCGCCTGTGCCAAAAATGGGAGCGTTGGAGCAGGGTTTTAAGCATCCATAAAAGCATAAAGGATAGGCGAATGGGAAGCATAGACAAGGCTCGTGAGCTGTTTGCCCGAATGCCCAAGAAATGTGGTTTCATGGAATGTCATGATTGCAGGATATGCACAGAAATGGATTTGTTGAAAACGTTTTTTAAACGTTCATTTCAAGCAAATGCGATTGGCAGGCATGAAGCCAGTCTCTGCAACCTCTAACGGCATCCTCCCAGCCTGTGCCAAATGAGAGCTTTGGAGCAGTATATGGGCATCCATCAAATCATAAAGGATAGAGGAATTTCGTCAGATGTTGTGGTTGCTACTGCTTTGGTAGACGTGTATGCAAAAACTGAAAGCATAGACAGGGCACGTGAACTGTTTGACAAAATGCCTCAAAAAATGTGGCCTCATGGAATGCCACGATTGCAGGTTAGGCACAAAATGGTTCTGTTGACAAGGCTTTAAAAGCCCTCAAGCAAATGAATTGGCAGGTGTGAAGCCAGTCTCTACAATTTTCCCCAGTGTCCTCTTGGAATCGATAGTCGTTTCAAAGAAGAAATAAAAGCAAATTTGAATTATACACACAAGTATGTCTATACCCCTTTGACCTTATCATCTCCTCCTACACTAGTAGGAAAATTACTAGCTATGTATGCAATAGATTATGCTTACTAATTAAATCTATGTTATGCTTGCCATAAAATTAGATATGGGAGAGAAAGACATTCTTTTTGGGAGTGAAAATGATATTATTGATATCAATATTACTGTATTGGAATTTTGAATTTGTTGTGTGAATAAATACTCTATGTTTACAAGTATATGTTAATTTATTATTAAAATCTTTATATTATGTTTTAAAACTAGCAACAAGTAAATATGGACATTTTTTTGTTTTTGTTTCTGGGTTGTTTTTTCTTAAATAGATGTATCCAACAGATGTATTTCACAACTTGAAGGATCAAAAAGGGTAATTCATTTTCCCTACAAAATAATCTGAAAGAAAAATAAGAACCATGTTGGATTTGTATCTAGCCTTTAAGATTTATTTTTCAAGCGGTAATATCATGAGAAGCTAAAGCATTCACATATAGATATCTAATACAATCACTTGAAAAGAATGATGAATTAAAAGACAAAATTTGAATTCTAGCAAAAGAGAGCATATAAACTCTCTATTATTTTATGTTTATTCAAGTTCATATTGTGTGTTAACAACCAAATGATATCATAACTCTATTTCTTATAGGTGGAATATGTTATGAGATACCCATTGAGCTATAGAGTAGTCAGGTGGGAGGCATGAAACTCTATCCAAATATTTAGACAAGACAAAAATGCTTGGATGTTGTTGGAGAGAATCTATAAGTAAGCCCTAACAACCTTCTTAGAAATAGAAAGACAATTCAATTAAAGTATCAAATCTTAATTGTTTTGATAATTCTTTCTTTTAGGGTAAGTGAATGGAGAAAAAAGATTTTAGAACTAGCAATAATGGATTTCAAGATCTTGTAGTCTCATTAGCAAAATGAACTCAAACAATTGACCAAGTAATACAACTATATATAAATTCTTTGTGATGGTTAATATCAAATTTTATATTAATTTTGTATAAGAATTAACTTAACAATATTTTCTAGAAGATTGGAATGGAATAGAGTCAAAAGTACAATAAAAGCATTCAATCTATCATTCATGACATACATGCTCATCAATTTAGCCTCAAAATAGTGAGTAAAGTTTAAAATCATTGAAAACTTATGGTTATTTATCCTTGAAATTGAGCTATATATTTGTAGTGATTCAAATATTTAGATGGCGGGATGAGGTGATCGTGAATAAACTAAGTTTCTTTAGGCATTGATGTGGAATACTATTTTTGTTATACATGTAGATTATAGGAGTTTGAGTTTATAGCAACAAGATTACACTATGTCAAATTGGGTACATTTATTGTTGTTGTTGATGATATTTTTGATACTTATGGAACAATTGATGACCTCACACCCTTTAGGGAGGCTTTGATCAAGTAAGTTATTTATTGTAAAGTTATTACTATCATAACCTAATTTGAAAAAATATTTTTTTAAATCATAATATTGTGCAACGCCTTATCTTTTTATTTTTATTTTTCTTGGTATATGAAGATATTTATTTTGACTTCAATATGAAATTGGGATATGCCAATGAAGGATCAACTTCTAGACTATATGCAGATTGGGCTTTAGTTTTCCCTTAAAACATATATGGATATAGCTATTGAGGTAGAAAAGATACATGGTCCTTGTGTGCAACAATGGATAAGAGATTATTTAAGTTATGGTTTGTGATTTAGTACAAAGTTGATGTTTATAAATCTATACATATTAAATTTATGTTTTTTATAATTTTTTAAAAATTTATTTAATGTTAAATATAATTTTAAGTTTCATTTCATATCTCGTATTATAGTGGAGGACACAAATTTGGGTAGAATTCTAAGATGCTAAATGGATCGCTAATGAATATCATCCAACTTTATGTAAATATTTAAAGAAATCCTTGATATCTTCTAGTGTTCATGTGTCTACATTATTTCCCTTGATTTTAATCGACCCCTATCTCTCGAATGATATTTGGAGAAAGTTAATAAGTTTGAAAGTAGTGTAGCCTTGGTTTGTCAATTAACTAATGACTACAAATATTTTTTAGGTATTTGTCTACCACATTTCATAGTATAAATTTTGATTTATTAAAATTATGAATTCTATGTTTAATAAAATTTCATAACACATTGTTTTCTTATTCTTGTTGTTAAAGCCCGAGAACAAACATGGACAAATTGCTCAATAGATAGAATGTTATGTAAGAGACAACCCTAGAACAACTAGGGAGGAGGCTCTAAATCATATGAGGATGCTTATTGAACTAAACATAGAAGAATTGAACAAAGAGAATTTGTTTTATGATCATGATATACCAATTTTTTGCAAGAGGTTGTATTTTGTTTCCATGTATAGCTCTATGTCTTTTATTTGGAGGGAAATAGATGGATTCTCAATATCACATCAAGGTATTGAAATTGACATAATGAAAATTCTTATTGAAGAAATACCTCTCTAAGATGGGAGAGAGGACAAACAAGTTTATTTTATTTGTTGTTCCTTAAAAAAAAAAATTGCAAACCCAAATATAATGGACGAAAACTTCAAAACTAGAGTGTTTGGAAAATTTGAGTTTCGGGAAAATAAAGTATTACACCATTTCATATAATCATTTACATATACATGAAAATAAAGGTTTTTAAGAATATCTAATTTTATTATTGTATATAGATTTCAAGTTTATATTATATCAATTATTTTCATTGGATATCACATAAATGATATAATTGAGTAAAAAAAACATTTATGGATCTAGATTGTCCACTTGAATGCTATTCATCATATCTCAAAAGCTTTATTGAGATGATACTAGAAAAAATGATAATGAAATATAATAAATTCATTTACTAGAACTTGCAATGTTAAGAGGTGTAATGGTTGTCAATATGACACATTATATAGATAGATATATCTAATACAAAATTCTCCCTATTTTTCACTAGAATATGAACTTTCAGGTTAAATGATAACTTTGAGCTAGGGAGAGAATATATAGATGTGAGGGTGAATAAAGGTGCAATAATGATGAGTAGATGATGATTGCATGGAAAATGATGAAAATATGAGTGAAATAGGTGTTAATAGGAAACTAACCATGAAGCAAGCTTAAAATAAGAGCATGCCACATGTCATTAAGGCATTCCCATCAAAGTGGGTACACAACTAAATGAGAAATACAATAGGCATTGCCAATATTTGAATAAATGTCCCATTTTAACACTCTATAACAAGCATCCCCTTTTGACATAAATAAAATTGTTAATGCCCTTAACTCATTCTATATTTTTAGATATTCTTGTAGGGTGATCCCACAATACTGGTTTACAATTTTTGTCCAAATTGGATATTGAACTAAATTTTTTTAATATAATTTATCTTCACTTTCGGGCACCTATAGCAGCTAAACGTGAGGAATTTGAAGATGATGCAAACTAATGATTTTGTGACATTTTGTCTGTAGATTCTAAATATATTTTTTTCAAAAATTTTGGAATCAGATTGCACTTCTTTTTCCATCTCCTTCAAAAACTAGTTTTTAATAGTAAACACCATTTTTAAAGAGTGACATCACTGGCTAACACAACTTTTTTTCTATGAAGGATAAAATTCTATTTTTTCAAATTTAGATTCATAACCACGATATCTAGTGCATGGAATTGGTTTCATAGCATTTCATTGAATATTTTTTTCTTAATTAAGTTTCAAGGTCAAACCTTTTACAATTTAGACATGAGTCACTAGCTAAAGCATAACTTTTTTTGTATGCATTGAAATTCAAATTTTTTTTGTTGCATCAAGGACATCAATATCTAGTGCACTGATATTTTTTTAATTTTTTCTTGTGATAATTTGCTATTTTTCCACATGTGCAGAACATAGAGCTTGATTTTCGGTGAAAAACCTATGTTTAATCAGACTAAAAAATAAAATACATAGTAAAACCAAAACATATTAAAATTATATTCGATGGATAGCTTGTTCCGAGGACTACCATTATGTCCAATTGGGTTTGTGAAGTCTCCTTCATTTTCATCCTCAACCTGAGCTTCAAAGGGTTTTGCAAAAATTTGGTGCAAGAGGGGGAGAAGGGGGAAAAAGGGGGGTTTGAATGGACCCAGGTTCGAGCGAACCCCCCCTTTTATCGATTTTTCCATTGTTTTTGTTATAAAAAATTCCAAAAAGTGGGTCCCATCATTTAATAGGGTTCGCTCAAACCAAGGTCCTTTCAAACCCCTTTTGGGTCCATTCGAACACCCCAGTTCATGCGAACCCCTAAAAAATAAAAAAAATAAATCATAGGAGTGTTTTTGCAAATTTCCTTCCTCACTGGAATTGTAAACCAGGTATTCTTTCTAATGGTGCATTGAAAGTTCATAGTATTTCCTTTTAATGCCCAGTGAATTGTGTTGATATTCACAAGTAAGAAATGTGAGTTGTTATTCTAGTCAACTCGTACTAGTATTTTTCATGTTTCACCAAGAATTCTTAGATTCTTCTTCAAACCATGAATTTTGGTTACATCTATATAAATGAAAATATATTTATTTTTCCCAAGTCTACATCAATATTTCAAAATAATTTTAATTATACAAAATGTTAGTTTAATCCAATTTATTAATAATTTTGATTGTTTGATAATATAAGGTTTCTTCTAATGTCTTAATATTTATAAAATTATTGAGCTCCCCATTTGAACAAGGTTATTGGAAGGTTTGAGGACATTAAGATTATGAAACATGGAAGCAACCTTTTCAATCTTAACTTCTATTATATGTAATGTGTATTGCTTTCCCAAGGGTTGTTCTAATGTCCACTAACATACAACTAGTACAATAGTGAATATTTATGATCCATTTGTGATTTTAAGGCATATGATAGATTAGGCTTATGTACCTTTTATATTGATAGCATAGATTTATTGATTTCATGGTACATGAAATATTTGATGAGTTGGTTAGTACTTGACAAGGGAATATAATTTCCTTGATCAAATTATTGTACTACTCAAATTTTTAGAAGTGAAACATCTTTCAATAGTTGAAAGCATCATAGAAAAATTTGTTACACATTTTTTACTATATAAAAAATATATTAAAATGTATTACAAATGATACACACAAATGTGAAACATTTTACAAATGTTCAATAAACATACTTTAAAGATGATTTATTTATACATTTAAATGAAAGAATAACAATTGGATGGACAATCTCATGGCTTATAGAAAGGCATGCACACATGTCTTTACAAACAATTCTAAAGAAAATATGTTTTCAAGTCTTGACAACCACAATTACAATATTATTAGGATTATCCTTTTCATGATTGTTTAATGTTAGAGAGTATCTAGAATGTTCTATACTATGAAATATTTGGTTTAACAGGTAGCCACCCAATACAATAGAGATCAAATATTAGAGAATAAAGTTATTTTATCAAAGGATGTAAGTATATAGTGAGAATGAATTAAGAATACAAAGAGAACTCCTTGATTATATACACCGAGGTGCGACATAAGATTACATAACATTATGATAGGTGTATCAAGATTCCATCTCGCAAAGAGTTATAGTTTCATCTATCTAATTTGATTACAAGTGTCTTTTGATAGCCATGATAAACTCCTCAACCTTAGTCACATAATAGACCAATCAGGGCATATTTTTTTTAGCCATGGATGTATTTTTGGTTACAATTGGATATAGTTGCTTCTAAATATTAGCATATAATAACTTTTAGTACTCCTTGGGGTGTCTTTTGCTATTATGTCATGCCATTTAGGTTGAAAAATGTTGGGGCTACCTAGCAAAGAGCTATGATAGTAATATTACATGAAATGCTATATGAAATCATGGAATATTATTTAGATGTCATCTTGAGTAAATAAAAAGAAGGTATGAACACCTACATGTCCTCCAAAGAATCTTTTGATGGTTACGAGAATATAAGCTATGCCTCAAATCCAAGAAAGAGCCTTTGGGGCCACATTAGGTAAGATATTAGGCTTCATTCTATCTTATCCTGCTAAAGCTATAACGATCATTGAAATCTCTCCATTGAGAAATCTTAACAAACTCCATAGCCTTCAAGGAATATTCAGGATATCCATAGGTTCATTGCATAAGTAGCCAATAAATGTTAGCCATTGTCCTATCCCCTCAAGAAAAGTATTAGCTTTCATTAGGATGAGTATTGTTAGAAGACCTTTGGTCAAATCAAAAAATACCTTTTTATCCCACCTTTGTTAATGAACCCATGAAAAACAAGTCAAATTATTATTTTATATCTCCACTACACTAGTCACCTTTGGAGCACTTCTACCACATCATGATGAATAGGGCCATAAATGAGTAGTTTACTATTAGAATATTTGGAAAAAATTACATAATTGTTTGATTAATTTTGGAGCTTCCTGCAATGCTTTTCCATATTCCATTTGTCAAATGCTAGGAAAGGCTCCCAAACCAGCCAATAAAGTGGTGGTGCAACTCAAAAAAATTGAGGTTAAATTCATCAATGAATTGAAAATGTGCATATAAATTTAGAATCAAACCCTCGCATACATGAGTATAGTGATATGAATGTTGACATCCCAAACATGTACATTATTACTAAGCAGAGAATAGACCAAATGTTTGAGGGGATGGTTCTCTACAAATTTTACTTAAATATGGATACCATGGAGAGGTTTGAATAATCAAATAAAAATAGATGTTGATCCAAAACTAAAGCATATGATAATTGAGAATAATGCACCACATGAAGTAGCCAAGTCACCAAAATGGATCTCACTGTATACAAGAGAAATGGTATCATGATGATTTCCCTTATAACTAAATAAGATACATGATAAGATAGTCCTATAAAAGGGATGCAAGAATTTGAATCCACAGATCAAGAATTTCAAGAATTATTTCATAGGGTATATTCTAACATGACTAATATAGGAGAACATGTGGATGACTCAGTCCTCTTACTCCCAAGGTGGTGCTAGATTCACAATCAAATTCATTTTGAGTTTTCTTACCCTACTTGCCAAGACATAATGAATAGAGTTAAATTGGTATAATCTAAAGAACAAGAAGAGAGGTTGTAAATTGGGAATTTTACCCCAAAGTATAATATAATCACATAAAAGACTATTGAAATCCCTAACCAAAGGTCATTTGAAACCATCCCAATATCGACCTCATAAATAATCAAATCCGTTCTTGGAATGCAAAAGGTGCATGAATATACCTCACCCAAAAATGAAGAACCTAATAAGTTGGAGTGGAATACAATGAATGATCCAAGTATACCCACTCGACACAAAGAACCCACTTGCAAAGAATCTATTCAAAATTTAAAAACATAAAGAAAAAACTAAAGTGGAAACTAAGGTTTGATAGTTCGAAATGCAAATAAGGGAGTGGTGTTGGGATTGAATTGGTTAGTCCTCAAGGTAATTTTTGTGATGAGATTGACTCTATAGAAAATATCTTCATCCTAGAACATGTCATTGGTTGTAGAGAGCTAGTAACTAGACAAAAGGGGATTCCATAATGTGATTCCTTCTTTTGGGGATTGATTAGATATTAAAAGCATCAAAATCTTCAATCAAGTCTCATACCTAGTTTTTGTATGCTATCAACCTTTTATCATGGTGGACATATTGGCTTCTGATTTGTCTTATTATAAACTGAGAGTCTCCTTCCACAAATAGGTATATTACCTTCTTTTGACATGTTCCAATAGTAATCAACACTTCATATTCGTCATATTATTCATATATTAGTAAAATATTGATCATATTCAAACCACTACATAGTTATGAAAAAGCATGCTTGGACATTGTCTTCACCTCACAAAATCTCTAACGCTACATGCTTAACTGCCAGATTCAACTTATTTCCCAAATCAACCCACTCAAGTATCTTATAGAAAGGACTTATCAACAAGATGCATGGATAAACAAGCCATGATGCTTAGTGATTTTGGAATTGAGTATGTGGATTGCAAAGCAATAAAAGAGTGTTTTAATTAATTAGCTAGTCAAAGCATGATAATAAACACTCATCCATTGATCAAGTAAACTTTCCTAATGAGCGCCTATATTGAATCTTGACAATTCTCCACCTATAATCTCTACCTTTTTTGCAGCCTCCCCTAGCCCATTATTTTCCACTTCCTCCACCCTTCATTCCTTCTATCCCATAGCATTCTTCTACTCCCTTGACTTAACCATCTTCCCCGTGACCCCATGACTAACCTAGACCCAAACATAGAGTGTCATTGGGTTCATGTTCACCTTCCTATAATCCTAAGATCCTCCCATTGTCCTAACTCCCTCTACTCTATCAGCTTTATTACTTACCCATACTTCTTCTCCCTCTACCATTTCCCTTATTATTTCCAATCCTTTTTCTACCATTCCTCCTACATTTGATACTTCTACCATTTTTTCACCCATTGTAGTGAGACCATACTATTCCCACCCTAATAGCAACCCTAATCATATCTAAATCCTCTAGCCCATTACAATCCCATACTACCTCTATTTATTCACAAGCCCTAGTTTTCCCATAGATGACCCTCACTTGTGTTGAGATTTACTACGACCTCTTTTAATAGAAGAATTTTATCCTTTGAATATTCAATCTCTATCCCACCTTATACTATTCTTGTTATCATAGCTATCACATCCACTCTTCTTAACATAGTTTTTGAGGATGCCTTCCTACATTGCATGGGTTCACTCTATCATGAACATAGAAAATGAAGAACAAAGGGGAGGAGAGAACCAAATAAAAGAAGGAATATAAAGAACATGAATAGCTTAATTTCCAAAAGGAACACACTTAATAATGATGTGAAAGGAAAACACAGATTGTACATTTAATCATTATCAAAGGGTCAAGAGAAAAATAAATACAATAATCCTTAGGCTCAAAACTTTAAAATATTAAGGCTTAATACATAAATATTCTCACACGAACTCATATGAGCTCAATACAAATTTATTACTAGATTAGAAGAAATAAGTGTAGAGAAAAGAAAGAAAGAATCTCATGGTCAAAATCATGGCTTGCAATAAATGGGAATTAATTCCAATAACAAATTATTTCCTTGTACCAACATGCCACCTATCACAATCTTAGTCAATCATCATGAAACTTAATTCTCTTTTGGAAGTTGGTGCATGAGCTACTATATTTCATTGTTATGTTGATGTGGGAATATCATCTTTGAATTTGACATGGGAAGTTCCATCTTGACTTATGTTGGATATCACCTACAACAACTACCTTTCTCTTGACTCGAGAGGGCTAGAGCCTTAATGGTGACATGACCACTTGCATCCTTAAGGTTATATATTTCTTAATCCTTGTCCATGTACCTCATTAGGCACTCAACTCTAAGTAGTCAAATATACCTACAAATCCATGTCAAGATATTGACCTTTCATTAACAATAAATCAAATGCTTGATTGAGCCTATACATACTTTAGAGTTTGTTGGCATTTGTAGTCCTTTCTTACTATTCATTTTAGAGAATTAAGGCCAAATTTAAAGTAATTTTAAATTGAGGAACTCATGGTTATACATCCTAAGAATTATCATCATATAGGCTTGGCTCATCAAATAATTAGAACCATAGATCATATACATCGAATGGCCAACAAGCACCCACTAAAATTTCTTCTTTGGAATTGTCTTAACTCTCATGAGCTATTAGATCTTTGATTTAATGGCTTATAGGTTTTTAAGTACAATACCACATCCTCATGATTTTTTCCATTGATGATCCATCCAAAAATAAAGTGTGCCCACTTAAAATGCCATTTCATGACTAGAGGATCTTGTTATTGCATGGACCATGTAGAAAATTTCCAAATGCTCAGAAGGATCAATGAAAGCACATATCATTGTTTGGAGGGGCCCATTGTATTGTTATAATTAAATGGTTAACCTAACATAGAATATAATATAATTAATCCAAACAAAAGAAATATACAAAATGTCAAGAGTAGTTGTAAGCAACCATCTCCCATATCTTGCTAGTCAAGTATCTTTCCATTTACTTGAAGTGTTTCTCACCTTTTATTTTTTACTTGTTCTCCAACTTTTCATATCATATATATGTTGATATTATAAAAATAATTCAATAAAATATCATGATATCATTAAAATCTTTGATAGATATCCCAATAACATATATAAGTAGTAATCTATATTACACCCTATGCATATAATTGGATGATTTAATGCCATAGTCTATAATTGCCAAATTCTCAAAACAAAAAACAAAAGCAAAATAAGTTTCTAAAAATTGAAAATAAAACTTTACTCCTTCAATAATAGTTTTGGTGCACATTATTATAGTGTGAGCCTATTTTTCAGATCACTTCATTTAAGGTCACCAATAATCTCCATAAAAATATTCTCCATGTTTAAAATCATGAAAACAATTCACCTTTGTCACAACAATTTCTATTGCAACAATTGTGGAGATTAATTTCATTGTAGTGTGGCAATCAACACATGCTTGAAGGTTCTTCACAACTCTAATAGTTGTTCTTGGGGGCATATTTAACAAATCAAAATTAATTGGAAACTTTTTGCTATCATGATAGAGAAATAATTATTTTTCTTCCTATTCCACATCACTAAATAAATATCTTGAATTTAGAAAATACCTTCTATATCTCTCGAACCTTTTTCTCCAACTTTACATATATATTTTTTGTGTTTGGAAGTGATTGTCTGCTACACAAAATGCATGTACCATTTAATGACCTTCAATCCAACTACATCTAGGGGCCTTTTAATTTATTTTATCTTTCATTAAACTCCTTATCATTTGAACCTCGCACCATTTTCCCACTTCTATATATAATTAAGAAAGTCACACAATTTTTAGGATTCAAATCAAAAAGCAATGTTGTTGTAAATACTTCTAAGACCGCAGTGCTTCATTAATTCGAATATTTTGAAGGAATTCTTACAAAATTCATTTCATGCATAACCTGCAATGCAATCGTGGCATTCCACTAGGCCACATTTTTTTGAGGCTTTTTGTCGAACAGTTCACGTGCCCTGTCTATGCTTTCAATTTTTGCATACACATCTACCAAAGCAGTAGCAACTACAACATTTGACGAAATTCCTCTATCCTTTATGATTTGATGGATGCCCATATACTGCTCCAAAGCTCTCATTTGGCATAGGTTGGGAGGATGCTGTTAAAGGTTGCAGAGACTGGCTTCACGCATGCCAATCACATTTGCTTGAAATGAACGCTTAAAAATCGTTTTCAACAAATCCATTTCTGTGCATATCCTGCAATCATGACATTCCATGAAACCACATTTCTTGGGCATTCGGGCAAACAACTCACGAGCCATGTCTATGCTTCCCATTTTCCTATGCTTTATGCTTTTATGGATGGTTAAAACCCTGCTCCAACGCTCCCATTTTGGCACAGGCAGGGAATACATAGGCAAATGTAAACTCATAGAGTTGGAGACCTATTTGTTGCGCACGGTGAAACAGTATGATTGCCTCCATCCACCAAATTTCTGCAGAAGCACGGGAACAGTTTTTGAGTTTGAGTTTCGTACTTCTCATGGGCGGGAAGTGCTGGCCGCTGACCGTAAACGTGAATGTTTAATGAAACGGAAAGGAATAAACAAACGGAACAGAGTAAGCGGGCCCACACCAACCACCTAAGCGGTCAACGCTTAGAGTGTGTTGGTTAAGCCCAACCCTTTGTCAAGGGGCATAAAAAACCTCTCCTAGGCTATTAAAATTGGTCTTGGGCGGCAACATCACTGGCAACATACTAGAAGAGATTGGTAACCTTAGTGGACTGATCACTTTTTCTCTCCACTCAAACAATGTAGCTGGGAAAGTTCTGAGTGCATTAGGCCGTCTGAAGAATCTACAACTTTTGGATTTGACGTCCAACAAATTGCAAGGCAGTATTCCATCGGAGTTTAACATGCTGGTAAACTTGGTATATCTATCGATTGCACTAAATCGCATATCTGGAGAAATTCCTTCATATTTAGGTAGTCTGCAACAGCTGAGGGGACTTGACTTGAGTCATAACGAGCTCACAGGAAGGATACCGAATGCCATTGGGGAATGTTTCCGCCTCGAGGGGATTGACCTCTCATACAACAACCTCACAGGAAATATCCCTATGGAGATCTCAAGCCTCCATTCATTGGCATTTTATCTCAATTTTTCACACAATTCATTGACAGGAAGAATGCCTTCGCTGGAAGGAATACAACAGATTCAAGCCATAGATATCTCGGCTAATAAACTGTCAGGACCTATCCCTGGCGATATCGCCAGCGCTCAGGATTGCTATACCTGAACCTTGCCAAAAACAAATTAAAGGGAATGGTGCCAATATCAATAGGGCAGCTTAAGAGCCTTGAAAGCATTGACATATCTTTCAATGAGTTATCTGGGCCAGTGCCACACTCAATTGCAAATCTCACTATGCTCCGACATTTAAATTTCTCATACAACAACTTGAATGGATCAGTCCCAAATCAAGGAGCTTTCAGAAACCTAAGTACAACATCATTTTTGGCAAATCCGGAATTATGTGTAGCCTCAGGCTGGATGAATTTGCCAAATTGTACCAGCTCTACCAAAAATCATGATGCGTTGAACATGAACATTGTCTTGGTAGCTTCATTTGGCACATTCTTGGCGTTGTGTTTTTTTAACATAAAGAGGGGTAATTTTTTTATTAAAACAAGAAGAAGTACAAAGCAAGGGCATTACATAGCCCTATCAAGTTCCACCAAATGATCCAACTGATGAGACAAATCCAGGGGTAATTGACCCCGGTCCACCAAATTTCAATCATGAATATGATCATAAGCCCATTTAGCCAAACAATCAACAACAACATTCCATTCTCTAGGAATATGAGTGAAAGTAACAAACTCCAAAGAAGCACAAAAGTTAAGAATTTGTTCAACAATCTTGAAGCCAAATGCCGGCTAACATTCTTGGCGTTGTGTTGCATTTTGGGGGCAATTTACATTTTCTATGGAAGAATTAAAAGGTTACCAATTACAAATAGTTTGTTGGGGCAAGGTTTCATGCAAATTTCTAGCCACGAACTTCACACAGCAACCCAAGGATTTAGTGCTGCTAATTTACTAGGCAATGGTAGCTTCGGGTCAGTCTACAAAGGGCTCTTGTCTGATAGCAAGTTGGTGGCTATTAAGTTATTCGATTAGAACCCTCAAAATTCATTCAAGCATTTCGTTAGGGAATGCAGAGTACTGAGAAAAATCAGGCACCGCCATCTTGTCAAAGTCTTGTCTGCTTCCTCCGCTGGAGAATTTAGGGTTCTAGTACTGGAATTTATGTCAAAGGGGAGCCTAGAACAAAACCTCCACACAGATGACATGCAGGGTAGCTTGAGTTTGAAGATGAGAATGAACATTGCACTTGATGTGGCACATGGGATGGCATATTTACACTACAATTGTTCTCCCCCTGTTGTTCATTGCGACTTGAAATCCTCAAATGTGTTAATGAACGAAACCATGACAACCCATGTGTCTGATTTTGGAATTTCCCGTCTGTTGACATCCCCTGTTTCTGCAAGTAGCAACACATCCAGATTGAAGGGAACAACAGGCTACCTTGCTCCAGGTAAAGACCCAAGCTTGACATTTTTTCCAATTTAAGTGCTTGTCTTGGCTTTTATTTTCCCCATAGGTTAGTTGTCTTCTCAACAATGAAATCACTTTTTAATGTTGCAAGAATATGGATTGGGAGGACAAGTGAGTACGAAGGGAGATGTTTACAGCTTCAGGATGCTCATCCTTGAAATGGTTATTAAAAAGAGGCCTACTGATGGTATGTTCTCTGGAGATAACACTTTGCCCGGACGGGTGAGAAGAGCGTTTCCAGAGGCAGTGGAGGGAGTGGTGGACAGAGAGTTGATGGTTGATCATGGTGGGTCGAACAATGCAACACCTAAAATCACCAGTGAAGAATTGGAATCCTCTGAGCATGGCAGTTGCCTGCTTAGTTTTATTGGATTGGGAGTGCAATGCACAAGTGAAAATCCAGGGGATAGACCAACAATGAGAGAGGTGGAGGGTATGCTGGAAAAGATGGTGTATGGCAAGGCATATGGCAAGTTAGAAGAGTATGCATCAATCCAGAATCTGTTGAGTGTAGACAATGGAGGGGACCATTCAAATAGCAGTACAGATCAAAGTGAGAGCAGTTAAGTACATACTATTTAACATTTAGCGAATTTCTTTCTTTTTTCCACATACATATGAAAACTGAAGTTAAATATATTTTATTTTTGAAGAACTTAGAAAAAAAACATTTTATTTTGTTTAGGAAAACTAAAATTAATTTCCTTTAACAATGTTGTTTATTTAAATTGCCTATTGAATATAAAATCTTTGAAAATATTTAAATATATTCATTACAAAAAACATTAAAACCCATTGCAAATGATAATATCTAGTTTTCAAACATATAATATTTTTAGTGTTGAACACGTTTTTCTATTTATTAAATAATTTTTAAACAAAAAACATCATAAACTTTAAATTACATATATTATTATTTTTTTAATAATTTCTAATTTTGGTTTTAAAAAAAATATGTCTAATTAATCTAGACATCATTCTATACACAATAAAAAAATTATGTTACCACAAATTTAGGTCAAATTATATTGATCATTCATAAAGGGTTTTAAAAGACTTAATCCTAATAAAATATAATTAGAAAAAATATTTATTAAAACATTATTAAAAAAAACTAACCAAAATTTGGCATCATATGCATCTTTTCATAAATACTTATTTTTTCAGTCATTAACATGGATGTTTTGGCCTATAGCACACTTTTAAAAAAATACCACTTTTGATACATCCTATGCAAGACTAATATTTATCATCTAGGCAATAGAAAAAATTACTCATTTGAAAATTAGGAACAAAAGCCTACATTTCTTATTTTTAGACCATGTTAATATTCTATGTATAAATACGTCAAATTTTTATCTCAATTATGACTAACTTTTACTTTTTGTAACGCCCCACCACGCAAACCCCAAAGGACACAAAACAACTAACTATTTTAGCACAAATTTAAAAAAAGAAGTAAAACTAACATGAAATGTGAGTTAACATGCAACTCTATTAATGAAACTATACATACACATTATCTAACTAGTCCTTTGGGGTAACATGACTGCATTACTTGCGAACCTTTCTAACATAACCTAGTTCCCATAATGACAATAACTACTCACAAGTTTACATTTCAAATCCATTATATAGAATAAGTATACAATGTACACACATCCATTACATTACATAAATGATAAACACCCATATGAGAACACATGATAATACCAAGAATATATATATATTACATTTATTATAAGAGTTTACATGGTTTCAAGATTACAATGGTACAACAGTGCTTCGCAACATGAACGAGAATGATACATCAATTACATAGAGTAATACAACTGAAAAGAACATAATACATATTATCAATGCTATCTCCAAATCCGGTGAAGCTCTAGAATCACTACAACGGTACAACTTCGTGCATCACAAACTCCGACCGTGAACCCAATGGAATGCATAGCACGTTCCACCCAACCATGTGGACCCTAAGGCCCAGCCCTCGTGCTAGGAGATGACAAGAAGGACCCACAACATAAAAATAGTCAAGCAAAAAAGGCTAACAAGACTACATAACCAAATGCAAAAACAATCATAAAGAACAACCACTTCCAAAGGTACATGAACAACAAGGGAAAAACAACAAAGCATACAAGGTTGCTAAAGGGAGGAGTGTCATCGCAACTTGGTCTTGACATGGGTTACCCTGACAACCTAGATGCCGACCCCCATCCGTGAGTTACCCTGACAGTCTAGACGCCAACCCCCATCTATGGTTACGTTGACTGCCTCTCACTAGGTGCCGACCTCATTGGGTGACACATGTAGAATCACTTACCTTTTGTGAGGACAAGGTAGTGATCTTTCCAACTAGGCCTTCTCAGCCCATCCTTAGCCTATGAAAGCACTACATGCATGGGTGAGACATCTACTTATCTTGTTTAGTGTGAACTCTACCCCACCCCCTAACTTAATTATTACGTTATCTCTGAGTTAAGGAACTCTCCAATGGGTTACCCTAATGCCCCTTTGTGTGTCGGCCCCTATTGGGAGCCACTCCCCCTACTAACAACAAGAAAATCCACATAACATCTAGGGTGTACCCACTCACATAATGCACCAAAATCACTAAAACCATAAACATACGTGAGGCATGAACCTTCTCACATAAAGGCCACATCATAAAGAAAGACAATGGTGTAAGGTGACAACCCACATGAGCTCAATGCAAGAATTAAGATCTAGAGTTCCATAAAGAACCAATCATGAAAATCCAACATGAAGCAAGTTTCCCCTTAGCCTTTGGAAGCCTAAAAATTGACTACCCATGAACTCACAGTTGAGGGTAACTCAAAGCATTACGGGTTCCAACCTAATCTCAAAACATGAAATCAACACATAAAATCTCCTCAATTCAAAATTAATTCAAGAGGAAGACACAACTTCATGGAACCATCAAAAATCAACCATTAAATTTACTAACCCATTCAATATATTAATTTTAAAAAACATTATAAATCATCACTACATTTTATTTATACGTCCATTATGAAATCATTTGAATAACTATTGAAACTATATAAACATATTCTATAAATATTTAAATACGCATTTTTACTCAAACAAACCAAGATATATATATTTATCATCAACGATGTATACATATATATATTTAATTTAAAATATACTGTTGTTTACAACAGTATTATAAATGTTCAGATTACAGTTACTTGTTGTTTCTAATAGCATGTCAAATTTATGATAAAAACAACATATACACTTTTAGCAATACAAGCTTACACATATATTTATAGATATATATTCAGATACTTATACGCTCTCCATAATACAAATCATCGAATGACATATTATTGAATACATTGCAGATTATATTTATACAACAAATTATATAAAGTAGAAAATCCAACAAAACTACATGTATATCGAATGCCATGCACCATATTCATCGAATGAAGGTCAACATATATATATATTTATGATTTAATATGCTAACTGGTTGTCATCTGCAGCCTTCAAATCTGATTTTACAACTATATTAGCTATCATTAAGAACTTTAATAATAATCATTAAGAACTCTAATCATACTTACCTACCACCGCCTATATATATATATATATATAAAATTGAAGGGCTCGTAAGCTTTGAGTTGCGACCTGACATGGCATAGGGGGTTGAGACCATGAATGTTCAGCCTATGCTCAACATTGACAGCCATAAACACAAACTTGGGTGATTCTAAGGCTATTGGAGTTAAAGAGGAACCAGTTTTTAAAAAAATCTAAATGCAGCCACAACAATATACCTATATAAACATATAAACATAATATATATACATATCAAATTTTTTCCCATAGAAAAATAATTAAATGGCTAAGAAATGAATTATAAGCCATGCAACAACTCAATCCATCACAAGATTGTTGCAAGAGAAATTGTTCTAAAAGATGTGAACCATTTCCATTTATAAAACAGGTACAATGTGATTGTGGATAATATCGGTGATGCTAAATGAAACCCTATGGAAACCAAGCACCAAATATAAAGAATTAATGTATCTATCAAGGCTAAAAGTAACAATGGAAAAGAGAGAAGTGGACACAGGAGACAAATGATTCAATTCAAATCCATCACACAGAAATGAGATTATGTGTGATATGAGAATGAAATCGCAGTCAAGGGTGTTGGTGTAATTAAAAGTTTTGTACCTTGTCCTAGGTCATGATTACACCTTAGTTAATTTTACTTAGGGACCACATAGGAGGTAGTTGGAGCATTTCCACTTTTGGTGGACTTATCATGTTATTACTTTATCACATCCACCTTTCATGGACATATCATGTGATTGCCTCTCCACCTTTTGTGGGTGATCCACCATTTGTGGTGATTATCACATTATCACTTTTCCACTTTAGGTGAAGTGATAGATTTTCACAGTTGTCTGATGTCATAATCTTATGCCCTTCTATGTTCTCCCCTTGGCTATATAACCAAGGGGTCTCCTATGTACTTTGACACATTCCATTTTTGCATCATTGGCAGAATATAGTTTATTCTTGGCATATTGTTTCTATCTCTCTTATGCTTTGCTTTCTATTAGGCCTCTAGATCTTGGGTGGCTATCTTCATAGCCAATTCTTACATGGTATCAAAACTATTGGAGTGCCTTTGGATTGTCATTTTGGGGAGATCTTGAGTGCAATCTTGTATTTTCTTGATAGAAATACCAGATTCTAGGGGGGTTCCATTTTTGGCCTTGAATTGCAGGTGCTTTTTGGGAGCTTGTTGCATCAAAACTGAGCTCACCATTGGGTTCAAAGTGTCTGAAAACGTCAGATTTTCCTTTTGTTTCATCCTAGTTGGACATTGGAGGCCAAATCTGCAAAGGTTTGAAGTTGGGTGTTGGTTGCCTGATCTAGAAGGTAGCCATATTTTCAGAGCAATTTGGGTCAAAATAGACATTTCCATCGCATCTGAGAGGCCCAAAAACCTAAAGATTGACTACCAAATCATCAATTTTGGACACTTTCAGTTGGAGGCTGAGGCAAAAAAAATTTGCGTGGACAACCGTACGACCCACCCAAACGGTACAATTTTTTCAATTTTTGTAATAAAATATTTCAGTTAAATATTTCTGTGATTTATTGGAAAAATTTGGGGAAAATTTTTAGTCGGCATATTCACAAAGAATATTCTCTGCATTGTTGGCTTCTACGTCACCGAGTACCTTGTTCTGCGTTAGACCGTACTCCTACGTCATATTGTATTTGCGGTTTGGTCAGTGTCAGATCTAGCGTACATAATCTGATCGACATACTATTGGGTTTGTGATCTTGGTCATTGTCATTCATTCGATCTAGTTGCTATCACTGTCGTTGCAGGTCGATAATACCCATCACGTCGGCGTACTTGTGGGACAAAGGACATATTTTGCAGTCACTAATCTCTGCTAAGTTTTCTATCGATTGTCATTGGTTCGCAGGCCTAAACGAAGGACATCAAATCTATGGGTCTTTAAATTCGTCAAGGCTTCTCTCTATCGTCGGGTACACTATCCTAAATCGGCATCCTTTCTCCATCCATTCCCTATTGTATTCAGCTATTGGAATTCATCTCCAATTGGCGTACCTCCTGTCAACTCAACAATTGGTTAATTCATTATAGACCAGGCATTTAAATTGGTATCGTTGTACTCATTGTACTCTCCTAGTCATCGGTTGGTACCATGAAATGACCTTCAAATTGGTGACATATCGTCTACGCATCATTGACTGCATGAATGAATGAATGAAAGATTTTAATGACGTCCGCGAGACCAAACAGTCTATGGGACCGAGACAAAACAGGCCTAATTTGTCTTCATACTCTTTTCCAAGTCAGATCTCCTGCTGTTAAGTTTGACTAGAAGGCTAGCCGTCTGATTAATCTTATCTTCCTCAAATAGCTGGTGCATATTGTCCACTTTCAAACTATTTTCATGTTGAGTGCGGATATCCTCGTAAGCAATGCATTCCATGATGAAGTGCCATTCTGTTTCCACAACCCCTTTATTGCAGAAAATACAAGTTCTTTCTTCCCAAGTTTCCTTGGGTATCTTCCACCTACCGGTCTCACACCTAAGGTGATGTGATCCCGTCCTCAATTGTGCCACTAACAACCTCGCTTTCCCTTTAATATCTGCACCTAAATAAGTTTTTTCACCATGATCCTTTGTCGGGTTAAACTCTTTGATGTAGTATGCTTTTTTTCGCCCAATCTGGTTTGTCCACATGGCAGTTCTGAATTTTTCAGTCACATAGCTTTTTATTTCACTATTGGTGCTAGGACACTCATGCAAATTGATGTCCCACTTGTTCATCCACTTGTGGTTTTGTTTCATCCAAGTTTTCTTCCTACGTTCTAGCGTCTCCTTCATAGCTGTTTTGGGCCAACGGTGGTTATCCATGTTTTCAACCTTCTTTAAATAGCTTATCAACCGGATTAAAGCCGATGCTTCCAATGGAAAAGACCCTGTTTCAGCTAAAAGAATTTCATAGGGGACAGTGGTTTTGACTTTGAGACTGCTTGTTATTAGATGTTTTTGAATTCTTTCTAGTTGTCTCCAACTGCATTTTGACATACTATTTCCCCATACCTCACACCCATAAAGTACAACCGGAGCAACAAGCAAACCAAAAAGGGTTTTCTTGGTTTTCCAATCCCAAAGCTCGGCTTTTCTACACCTATTTTGTAGAAGGTAAGAAGCTTTCCAACCTCCCTGTATCCTTTTCGTCCGACAAGTCTCCCAACTGAGCTTATAATGAAAGTCAATCCCAAGGTACTTGTATTCTTTGACTATTTCAAGCGGGCTGCCTTCAAAAAGAAAGGTATTCTGGTTATCTTTTCTATTCAATGAGAAAATCATGATTTTGGTCTTGGTGATATTCACTTGCATCCCAACCTCATGACAAAAGAGTTCTAGACCTTTCAGATGTTCTCTTAACCCATGTGCTGTTTTTGAAATTAGGATAAGATCATCAGCATATAAGAGTAGCTTCACCACATAACCTGCCAATTGAATACCATCCCCATCCGTCTTGCTTAACCAAGCTTCCAACTTATCAATGTATAACCCAAAAAGCGTGGGAGATAGAGGACAGCCCTGTTTAACTCCAATGTCGCTACCAAAACATTCTGACATACCATCCCTTGTTCTGATTTTAGCTCTAACATTCTCGTACAATCTGTGAACAGCTGCTCTATATACATTTGGGATGCCTAATTCCTCCATTCTATTCCATAGTTTGTCTCTAGGTACCGTGTCAAAAGCTTTCTTGAAATCAACAAAACAGCAATAAGCTTCCTCGCCCTGAGTGTTCCAAACTTTCTCAACCAAATGCCTAAGGGTGATGCAGTGATCAATGGTAGAGTGTCTTGACCTAAAGCCTGCCTGTCCCTTTGCTCTTTTGCCCTCATTTTCTGCCCAACTGCTGATCCTACGCTCAATCATGCTCCCAAAGAGCTTGCCAAAGATAGGATTGACCATAATCGTACGGTAGTTAGATGGATTGTTGATATCACCACTTTTGAATAGAGGAATGACCACACTAGTGGTCCACTCCATAGGAAATCCCTCTTGATTGACATTATTGAAAATTCAATTTATGCAAGAATGGTACTATCTTATTTCGGTTGGGTGAGTTTTGTTGAAGACCGACACCAGTCATTTTTCAAGCCTAGACCATCGACATTAATCGATAGCCTCATATTGCACATCTGCGGCCAAATAGTGGGGGTTAGTTATTTGTTCTACCAGTGATCAAATCCGTGGGAAGTGCATCGGTGTCAAAACTAGGGAGGAATTGATTCGTTGGATGAGTTTTATCTTCTTTCGGTTGGGTGAGTTTTGTTGAAGACCGACACCAGTCATTTTTCAAGCCTAGACCATCGACATTAATCGATAGCCTCATATTGCACATCTGCGGCCAAATAGTGGGGGTTAGTTATTTGTTCTACCAGTGATCAAATCCGTGGGAAGTGCATCGGTGTCAAAACTAGGGAGGAATTGATTCGTTGGAAGTAAATCTTGTAAGGCCGACTCCTCTTGCCTGTCGCCGACATCTATTAGCCTCGTACCCCTATGGTCTCCAATAGAAAGCGTACATTCTGGGCATTGGCGGTCTAATTAGCTCTCATCCGTGACATTTACTTGCGTCCTTACCCACATTCGACAGTCAAGGAACTGGTCACAGGTACTGATTATGTCAATTTTTGTGGGCTCTGTGTTAGCTAAGGTCGATGTCAACCCACTATCCAGTCATCGCCTACTTGCAGGGTACGAAGGCCTTTTATTAGTAGGTGATTTTTATAAAAGTTTTATTATTAAAAACTTTGTTGGCCGACTATATATTCTAAAGCTTTTTTTTAAATCTTTTATCGGTCGACCATACATATTAAAGTCGACGGTGTATTGGTGAGTTGATGGGGTGGCCCCCAGGTTCCACGGCCACCGGGGCACCACCCCCGCTCTGCCTACCCGCCACTAATGGTGGTGGTGGCCTTTTAAATATTTTTCTTTAATTTCTTAATAAGGGAGGTCATATGGCGAATCCGGGAGTGTGATTTTTGACCCCAATTAGTATTGTCTTTTTGCACTTAGTGTTAAAAGGTCCTCTTTTAGGCCTTTTTTCGTTTATGAATCACTTTTGCTCCAGATGGTGAAATTTTTCAAATGAAATATCGTCGGAAAGGTGGAAATCTCAATTTTCCAGTGGTACTGGTGTTTCTTCAAAAAATTTCTATTTGGTAGCATTTATTTCTCGTCGAAGTCAGAAGGTCTAGTTGCACTCCCGAGCTCATAACTTTTGCACTGTTCCTCCAATTTTCACGATTCTTGTGGCATTGGAAAAGTTGTTTTGAGCTCTTCAGAGTTACTTATGCACTTTTGCATCATGATCATGGTTGTAGTTCTCCTCTTTGTAAATTTGTAAATGCACTAAAATAAAGTGCCACAATCTTGCTATTTTAGTGTACTATGTCGTACTTTATGCTTCTTTGGATTGATCTATGTATCCAGTGTTAGTTCCTATATACTTAGCGAATGCAGCGGCTGGTTACCCATGCATTTTGGTGAGATGGACTATACACCATATAGACACTCCTATTTTTCAAGCAATCTACATGTCTTTAGAAGTTTGGTTCTACATCTAGAGACTTGGTACCTACCTCTAGTTGAGATAGGGATTTACCAACCTGTCAAGAGAGTGTCTAGTTGATACTCGAGCAATTGTCTCCTTTGTTTTGACCTTATTCCTATTGTAGTGTGGGTTCATCTATAGTTCTTCATTGACATATTCTGCAGTTACTCTTGAGTTGACAGATTCAGCTCAGTCACCAGTTATGTGGCATCTTCTGCAGTGGTGCTTGATTCTTTCTATCAGTAATTGTCATAGTCTGGAATTTCTTTTGGAACAACATTTGGAGGACTCATCATCATCCTTGGTCCGCTCTACATCAGTCTTCACATTGTTCCACTCTATCTCCTTCTTCAGTTAAGATTGGGGACTCTTGACATTGTGACATTTGAGCAGTGACTCTCCATTGGGGGGATTGCATGTACTTCATTCTCTCTTATGGGGGGGTTTTTCCTCACACGAGGTTTTGTCCTTCTTAGAGCATGTTTTTGTTTTGTTTCTCTCTTTTGGGGAGGAGTTTTGTCCCACTAGGTTTTCTCCTTTTCTTCGGCAGTGAGAGATTGCATTGCATTTGTACATGGGTACCTAACATGGCCTAGTAGCCAGGACCTATCTTGCATTGTTTGTTTTTGTGTACATTCTCCCTAAGTTGCACTTAAGGGGGGGTGTTGGTGTAATTAAAAGTGTTGTACCTTGTCCTAGGTCATGATTATACCTTAGTTAAGTTTTCTTAGGGACCAGATAGGAGGTAGTTGGATCATTTCCACTTTTGGTGGATTTATCATGTGATTACCTCTCCACCTTTTGTGGGTGATCCACCATTTGTGGTGATTATCACATTATCACTTTTCCACTTTAGGTGAAGTGATAGCTTTTCATAGTTGTCTCATGTCATAAGATTACAACACTTGTCATAATATTATGCCCTTCTATGTTCTCACCTTGGCTATATAACCAAGGGGTCTCCTATGTACTTTGACACATTCTAGTTTTGCATCATTGGAAAAATATAGTTTATTCTTGTCATATTGTTTCTATCTCTCTTATGCTTGTGATTTCTATTAGGCTTCTAGATCTTGGGTGATTATCTTCATAGCCAATTCTTACATGGTATCAGAGCTATTGGAGTGCCTTTGGATTTTCATTTTGGGGAGATCTTGAGTGCAATCTTGTATTTTCTTGATAGAAATACCAGATTCTAGGGGGGTTCCATTTTTGGCCTTGAATTGGAGGTACTTTTTGGGAGCTTTTTGCATCATATTTGAGCTCACATTGCATTCAGAGTGTCTGAAAATGTCAAATTTTCCTTTTGTTTCATCCCATTCAAACATTGGAGGCCAAATCTACAAAGGTTTGAAGTTGGGTGTTGGTTCCCTGATCTAGAAGGTAGCCATACTTTCAGAGTAGTTTGGTTCAAAATAGACACTGCCATCGTGTCCGGGAGGCCTGAAAACCTAATGACTAACTACGAAATCGTCAATTTTGGACACTTTCAGTTGGAGGCTGAGGCAAAAAAAAATTTCCCGAACAACTGTACGACCCATCTAGACGGTACAATTTTTTCAATTTTCACAATAAAATATTTCAATTAAATATTTCTATGATTTATTGGAAAAATTTGGGGAAAAATTTTATTCGGCATATTCGCATAGAATATTCTTTGCATTGTCAGATTTTGTGTCATTGGGTACCTTGGTCTGTATCAGACCGTACTCCTGCATCGGATTGTATTTGCGGTCTGGTCGGTGTCAGATCTAGCGTACATAATTCGATCGACATACTATCGGGTTTGTGATCTCGGTCGTTGTCATTCATCCGATCTTGTTGCTATCACTGTCGTTGCAGGCCTATAATACCCATCACATTGGCATACCTATGGGACAAAGGACATATTTCGTAGTCACCAATCTCTGCCAAGTTTTTTATCGACTGTCATTGGTTCACAGGTTTGAATTAAGGACATCAAATCTACGAGTCTTTAAATCTATCAGGGCTTCTCTCTATCACCGGGTACACTATCCTAAATCAGTGTCCTTTCTCCAACCATTCCCTATTGTATTCGATTGTTGGCATTCATCTCCAATCGGTGTGCCTCCTATCAACTTAGCAACCGGTTAATTCATTATAGACCAGACATTTAAATTAGTATCGTCATACTCATTGTCCTCTCTTGGTCATCGGTTGGTACTGTGAAATCACCTTCAAATCGGTGACATATCATCTACATGTCATTGACTGCAAGAAGGGTACTATCTTCTTTCGGCTGGGTGAGTTTTGTTGAAGAACGACACCAGTCATTTGTCAAGCCCAGACCGTTGACATTAATCGACAGTCTCATATTGTACATTTGCGGCCAAATAGTGGGGGTTAGTTGTTTGTTCTACTAGGGATTAGATCCACGGGAAGTGCATCGGTGTCAAAACTAGGGAGGCATTGATTCGTTGGAAGTAAATCTTGTAAGGCCGATTCCTCTTGCCCATCGCCGGTACCTATCAGCATCATACCCCTGCGGTCTCCAACATAAGGCATACATTCTGTGCATTGGCAGTCTAATCAACTCTCACCTGTGACATTTATTTGTGTCCTTACCCATATTCGACAGTCAAGGAACTGGTCACATGTACCGGTTACATCAATTTTTGTGGGCTTTGCATCAACTAGGGTCGTTGTCAACCCACTATCCAATCATTGCCTACTTGTAGGGTACGAAGGCCTTTTATCAGCAGGTGGTTTTTATAAAAGTTTTATTATTAAAAACTTTGTTGGCTGAATATATATTCTAATTTTTTTTTAAAGATTTTATCGGCCGACCATACATATTAAAGCCGATAGTGTATTGGTGAGTTGATGGGGTGGCCCCTAGGTGGCACGACCACTGGGGCACCACCCCTGCTTTGCCTGCCCACCACCAATGGCTGTGGTGGCCTTTTAAATATTTTTCTTTAATTTTTTAATAAGGGAGGTCATATGGTGCGTCCGGGAGCGTGATTTTTTACCCCAATTAGTATTGTCTTTTTGCAGTCAGTTAGTGTTGAAAGGTCCTCTTTTAGGCCTTTTTTTCGTTTTTGAATAATTTTTTCTCCAAATGGAGGAATTTTGCAAATGAAATATCGTTGGAAAGGTGGCGATCTCATTTTTCTAGTGGTACTGGTATTTCTTCATAATTTTGCTATTTGGTAGCATTTATTGCTCGTTGAAGTCAAAAGTTCAAGTTGCACTCTCAAACTCATAACTTTTGCACTGTTCCTCTAATTTTTGCGATTCTTGTGGCATTGAAAAGGCTGTTTTGAGCTCTTCAAAGTTACTTATGCACTTTTGAATCATGATCATGTTTTTTGTAGTTATCCTCTTTGTAATGTTGTAAACACACTAAAATAAAGTGCCACAATATTACTATTTCAGTGTACTATGTCATACTGTATGCTTCTTTAGATTGATTTATGTATCCAATGTTAGTTCCTATATACTCAGTGAATGCATCGGCTAGTTACCCATGCATTTCGGTGAGATGGACTATACACCATATAGACACTCCTATTTTGCAAGCAATCTATATTTCTTTAGAAGTTTGGTTCTACATCCAGAGACTTGGTACCTGCCTTTAGTTGAGATAGGGATTTACCAACTTGTCAAGAGAGTGTTTAGTTGATACTCGATAATTTGTCTCCTTGGTTCTAACCTTATTCCTATTGCAGTGTGGGTTCATCTACAGTTCTTCATCGATAGATTTTGTAGTTACTCTTGAGTTGACATATTCAGCTCAGTCACTAGTTATGTGGCATCTTCTACAGTGGTACCTAATTCTTTCTATCAATACTTGTCACAATTTAGCATTTCTTTTGGAACAACATTTGGAGGACTCATCATCATCCTTGGTCCACTCTACATCAGTTTTCACATTGTTCCACTCTGTCTCTTTCTTCAGTTAAGATTGGGGACTCTTGACATTGTGACATTTGAGCAGCGAATCTCCATTTGGGGGGGTTCCATGGACTTCTTCATTCTATCTTATGGGGGGGACTTTTTCCTCACACGAGGTTTTTTCCTTCCTAGAGCATGTTTTTGTTTTGTTTCTCTCTTTTGGGGAGGAGTTTTGTCCCACTAGGTTTTCTCATTTTCTCCGGTTGTGAGAGATTGCATTGCATTTGTACATGGGTACCTAACATGGCCTAGTAGCTGGGACCCATCTTGCATTGTTTTCTTTTGTGTACATTATCCCTAAGTTGCACTTAAGGGGGGGTGTTGGTGTAACTAAAAGTGTTGTACCTCGTCCTAGGTCATGATTACACCTTAGTTAATTTTACTTAGGGACTGGACATAGGAGGTAGTTGGAGCATTTCCACTTTTGGTGGACTTATCATGTTATTACTTTATCACATCCACCTTTCATGGACATATCATGTGATTGCCTCTCCACCTTTTGTGGGTGATCCACCATTTGTGGTGATTATCACATTATCGCTTTTCCACTTTAGGTGAAGTGATAGATTTTCACAGTTATCTCATTTCATAAGATTATGACACTTGTCATAATATTATTCCCTTCTATGTTCTCACCTTGGCTATATAACCAAGGGGTCTCCTATGTACTTTGGCACATTCTATTTTTGCATCATTGGCAAAATACAGTTTATTCTTGTCATATTGTTTCTATCTCTCTTATGCTTGTGCTTTCTATTAAACCTCTAGATCTTGGGTGGCTATCTTCATAGCCAATTTGTACAAAGGGAAATCGGCTACTCCAAGCCAAGGCATACATAAAATAGAGAGTATCAATTTAATTCCCACAAAAAAATCAAGAGATGCAGGAATTTGGATACTGTAGAATGAAAAAAGTGAAGGCATAGATAACAAAGACAACATCTACAGTGAATTAAGACATGCCAAATAGATAATAACACATTTGGAAGTGCTAAGAGAAATTACTATCGAAAATACTACATGCAGAGATCAATCCTAAAAAGAACGCCAATACATGAGAATCAAATTTACAACACTAAACTTTAGAAACGAAAAAACATCCAAATAAAATCGATGAGAAGTCCTAGGCTCGAAGATGGAGAAGATGTGCTAAAACAAGCTCTCTCACAACCACAATCCGTTCTCCAAAATCACCAATATAAAAATCCAAGTAAAAGATATGTTTTCGAATCCAAAAATCAACAAATACAACAAATTTCCAATTCACAATTAAGTTTGGAGTTGTGCATGTGCACACACTCCTCTTTTTCCATCTTATATTTTCTTTTACAAGCAGTCCGAAAATTTCATCTTATTTATTTAATTTAAAATTATATTACTTTCCACATTTAGGGTATGTGTAGGATCATGATGGGCCAAAAAGTGGCGATATGATGGGTATTTGTAGGGTATGTGGTAATGACTTTTTTTACCCAAAATTGATTAAATGAAAAGGGTTTTTAAAGGATATTTTCAACTTTCCATCAATATAAATTATGCTTTACTTTGAATTTAATAAATAATTATTATAAATTTCTATTTGAATTATGACTAAAGTCCTAATTGATAGGTTGATGGAAAAAGATCTATAACTTTCAAATGGTATCACATTTTTGGAATCCAAAAATTGCATCACATTATATGCTTTGCATACTATAGGATTAGAAAAAGAAAAAAATAATTTCATGAAGTTTTGACCAAGTTAAGGTGGTCAGACATACGAGTTTTTTATATTTTTTAAAAGTTGTCACAAAAAAAGATAATTAATTATTTACTTAGAAAAAAATTATAAAAAAATATGCATCACATCTAGACATGAGTCCTCTACTTATGTCTAAAATCTTATAAAAAAATATTATCATTTTATTGTGGCTAGGGTGGTCAGACAAACACCTACTTCTTTATTTTTTCCCCGAAATTTAAGTACCATCAGATTGAAATTTAAAATTTTCACCAAATAGATTTAAAAAAAAAAAAACCTAGTAGTTTAGAAACTGCATTCAATTTTCTATAGATTCTATCGTTACATATTTTTGAAATAATATAGATAACTTACTCAAAATTTTACGTCAAGTTTCCTAACTCTGATTTTTTTGAATTTTTTGCTAGTTAAGGGCTTGTTTTTTCCATGCTGATCCTGCACATACCCTTTAATTAGTTAAACTCTAATGATAATTATATTTATCTTTATTTATTTTTTAATTATTAAAACATTTAATCCCATCATTTAATTTAATTACTAATTATCAAAATCCACATAATACCTTTTAACAAACATAATAGAGTTTCTCTGGTATGGCACTGAGGAGAAAAAGAAACTCGCTCTAGTGAAATGGGATAAGGTCTACCAACCGAAGTGGTGAGGTGGTCTTGGGATAAGAATCATTTCTAATTCTAACAAAGCTCTTATGTCCAAAGTGGGTTGGGATCATATGAGGGATATGAAGGATTGGTGTGAAATAATGAATGCCAAATACCTTTTGAACTGGTTGTTAATTGACTGCCTTTCAGAGGCTCACCCTATAGGTTCCTTAGTTTGGAAGGGAATCTATAGTCTTCAGGACCTTTTGAGGAATGGGATTAAATGGAAGATTAGTAATGGTAACAAAATCAGATTCTGGGAGGATTCTTGGTTGCTTGACTCTCCCCTAGATTCTTTGGAGTTCAGGCCTCTTTAGGATCGGGCCCAACATGTGTTTGGTATATATATTAGTGATTATCTTCTTGGACCTGTAATAGCTAGGAAATGTAATGACATTAGTCTTTGATGTCCTTTATCTCTTAATTTATGTCTCCTTGCCAAAAATTTGTAGGAGTTACTCTCTCTAACTAGGATACCCCCTGTTATTTGTGAGGATGAGTTCTTCTGGATTCATGATATTCAAGGTGATCTTACTGTAAAAACTGCTTATAGACAGTTGACTATTCAGGGTGTGACCAATAATCTATGGAAAAAGGTGTGGAATAGATACATGATACCAAAAGTTTACTTTTTCTGGTGGAATTTATGTCATAACATAATTCTTACTCAAGATAATCTAAGGAAAAGGGGATTCTAGATCCCCAAAAAATGCCTTTTATGTAAATGCAACGAAGAATCTATTAATCATCTGTTGTTACACTGCCCCTTTGTTGCTGAGGTGTGGGAGCTGGATTTTGGAAGATTAGGGATTCAGTGGATTATGTGCAAGGACATCACTTCCTTTGTTGTGAGTTGGTTTGGACCATTTTCCCATCTGCTAACTAGGGAAATATGGAATCAAGTTCCCCCATTATTTCACTAATACATTTGAATGCAAAATCTAACGAAACTGTCTGATGAAATATGTAAAATTCGATGTTCGTTAGGTGCTTGTAAAATTTGATGTGTAATTTTCAATTTTTGAAAGTTTATCCCTAACGTTCGTCAAAATTTCGACGAACCTGAGGCTCGTCGAAATGCCAACTATCATTTTCGTCAAATTTTCGACAAACATGATAAATAGAAAAAAAACAAATTGTGTACGACATAAAGAAAAGTGCATTCGCGCCTGATTTATTGCGACAGTGTTTTGCTCTACTTGAGACAGTTTGTGAAGAACTAAGGACGATTTTCTTGGGAAAAATTAGAGAAAAATTCAAAAAGATATCGCCAGGTTGAGGGTAGTCATTGTCTTTTTACAGAATTCAGTTGTGAAGTCAGATTTGTAGTTCCAGGTTTGAAAATCATATTTTAAAGCAACATCTCATCAGATTTCATTTTTAGAGGTTAAGGGTTTTGAGAATTTCATGCCCAGATTTTGTTGTGTGGAATCATGATAAGATCGCAACTAGGGAATAGATTCTTGTGACTATAATTATGTGATCCATAACTCTATTGGTCATATGGCACAATTGTGCTATAAAAAACACATGATGCATTCATGTGTGACCCAAGTTTAATGTGGCTATGTTGTGATAGAAATGGAGGGACTCATATAATGTAGTTAATTCAGGTTGTATAATGTAGGTGTCAATCATCATTGGGTGCATTCAGGTTGTCTCAAGTTTAATAGGCTAGGATGTAATTATAGCATGATCGAAGAGTGATTACCTCTTGCTGCAATAAAGAGCCTATAACTTTGGTTGATATGTAGAGTGGTTGTGTTATATCAATTATGTAGTGCATTCAAGCACAACCCATGTTTAATGGGCTATTCTAGAGAGTTATCAAGATTTTCTAAACCTTATGAATGTTACTTGACATATATTTGCAAAATCTGAAATTCCTTCAGAGGATTTTGAAGCATCAATGTATCCTATATAGGGTTTAGGAATGATTTCTTTTAATTAAAAATTAATAAATGATGTATTTCTTGTAATCATACGGAGATCTCCCCAACCTGCCCCATCACACTATCCCCTCTTTGGCAATCAGATCTACTACTCCAGCCTACTAGGGTTTTGCATGTGACATCTTTTAGCTATCTCATGACTGTGGGTTTTGGGCCAGATTCAGCTTGCTTTTAACTTTCTCATGAT
Source organism: Sequoia sempervirens (assembly GCA_007258455.2). NCBI lineage: Eukaryota > Viridiplantae > Streptophyta > Pinopsida > Cupressales > Cupressaceae > Sequoia > Sequoia sempervirens. Next base: position 3,517 of record VDFB02175928.1, on the reverse strand, counting down.
AACCCTTTGAGTTCCATAATCCAAATTTCAATTCCTTTCTAAGAACATTGTCTTGCTTAACGTATGAAAGTGCATATAAAAGCAGTCCTTCATAACGCCATTGTTCCAAACCAATTACCTAACGCCTTGCTTAAAATGTTGCCCATAAGCATAATAGCATGTTTTAAAATCATGGTTGCCAGTGATTGACCATTAAGGTCACCACTTTCATCATGAAGATACAATGATATTTTTGTCTTCAAACTCAAGGCATTATGGAAGATAACATTGTGAATTGTTTGTTGTGTATGATTCAATTTTCTTGCACATTTACTGCTTTGCTAACTTCCTTTAAGACTAGGTATTGCACCCTCAGCTGCAATCTTAAACAACTCACTCACTATCACTTGAAGATTCCTTTAATGAGCATCCTTCTATAAAATCAAGCTATGCCCTATAGACTACCTACTTACTACAGGGGACTCATTATATCATGGTATTGTAGTTCTTAAGATCCTTCAACCTTATTGACACTACTTCATAGTCCACAAGGTATTATTCACTATTCTCCCATCTTTGATGAGTCTCAAAACACTGCTCAAAAATGCAATCCACTATCTCTATTATACATTAATGGCTAAGAAGAAACATTGAACCTATGATTACCACTGTTACTTCATTTGGAAAGTCATTCCTTGATTGCATTTTCCTTGTCTAACACTACCAAAAGCATTTGAAAACCTTTTGCCTAGCAGGGCGGAACTCACTGCTAAAAAAATTCCACTTTACTATGCAAGGTTTGAGCTTTATTATCTTGTCACTGCTCAGCCTCTTTTTGACTGTCACATCTCAAGTGATTGTCATTCTTCTTACCATAGATTGCATTTACAAATGTCACTAAGTTACATAGTGTGCTTGTTATTGGCTACATCTTTAGATTGCAAGATTTTGTTATTACCTACAATGCCTCAATCTTTCTGGTATTGCAACCTCACTAATCTACTATAGTTATTGTTTATGTTTCTACGGAGGCCTAGGGTTTGTACCCTAATCATGCTCTTACCAATGCTTCTGTTGTTTTTTATTAGGGCTCTCTCAATGTTGAGGGCCCTAGGGATAAGCTCGTCATAAGAAGTGACACATTGCATCTTTAACTAAAAGGATAAATCCGTATTGACATTAGCAATGATGATTTGGACTTGTTGCTCCTTAGGAATGGGTCACTTGCTCTTACTAGCTCGCTACCTCCATTGTTGTAGGAAGTTTGTGATCAAGTTCAATATTATGATTTTAGTAGTCTTAACAGTTGGAAATCATATTAAAATCAGAATTTAATAAGCTTTGGAATTAGCATTTGAAAGTGTTTTTTGGGGTCATTAACTTCAGACTATCTTCTCTTTTGCAGGGGTGGTTGCATGCCAAATTTTTTGGGTGTAAAATATTAGAATTATTAGATTATGTTACTTGTCTATGAATAAAAATTATTAGAGTGTGAGTTAGATAATTTTTGAAGATCTAAATAGTCAAGCTTGGTAAAGAAAAATCATGTCAGATAATATTAGTCCAGAACAAAATGAAGAGACACTTGATAGATTGTGGGCTAGATTGAAAAGAAAGGGTAATGGAAAATGTTATTGTCCTTGCAATAATTGCAAGGCCTAAAGACGAGATGACTTTTAATCACAACATTTGAGAAACATTGTAGGCAACATGGTCATGTTGAAGGGGGCAGTCATTATCATCCATTAGTAAGTTGTTCATTATATGTGTTTATATTGATTGAATTTGTAAATGTTTATATTATTTTAACATTTTATATATATATATATATATATAATCACTTGATCATGATCATGGTTTATTTGTGTCAATCATTATTATAAAGGTTGGGTGCCTTAGGGCAGATGATATGGATTATCACGGCCCAGAGAATGTGGTTTTGCAAGCGGACGAACATGGAGCTGTGAATATCGAAGATGAAGTTAATGATCCTATGGAAGAAGATGATCATGTGCCAGAAAACATAGTTGAAGATGATGGTACAAATACATTGATCCATGACATATTTAGTGGCAGAGCTGATCATGATGTTCATGATTTACCTGTACTTGAGAAGGCATACGAGCCCCTTTATGAAGGCTCTGAAACAACTCTTCTCTCTGCTGTATTGTTGCTGTTGAACTTGAAGGTTATGAATGGTTTATCAAATATAGCAATCTCACGGATGTTAAGGTAATGTCATATATGTCATCTTTTTTCATCTATTTTAATTGTTGTTAGTTCATCATTAGTAAATAAAGGATGAAATATGTACCATAAATATTCTTTATATGAACAAATTATTTTTTGTTGTAGATTGATTGGTGAATTTTTGTTACCACTATCAAATATTTTACCTCGCTCATATCAAGATTTATGTGCCATTATGAAAGATATCAGAATGGAGTATCAAGAAATAGATGCATGTCCCAATGATCATATTATATATCATAAACAACAAGAAGTTGCAATAGAATGCTTGGAATGTCATATTAGTAGATATCGAACAGATCAACTAACAAAAAAGGTGCCTTGCAAAGTTCTTTGGTATATTCCCATTATTTCACGTATGCAACGATTATTTAGGTGTGAAATCTTAACGCAATTTATGGATTACCATGCACAAAATAGAAGTAGAGATGACATTTTTTGAATGCCTACGGATGGTTCTGCATTTAGGGACATGGAGGAAAAATGGCCACACTTTAAAGAAGAACCTCGTAATCTTAGGCTTTCATTGGGAGCAGACGGTGTCAATCCATTTGGAAAGCTACGATCTATTTACTTAGTGTGGCCTGTTTTTGTTATCAACAATAACATTCCTCCATGGATGTCAATAAAGAGGGAGCACATAATGTTGTCAATAATTGTTCCAGGTATTTGTTTACATCAATTTTATTTAACGTAGTAGCATCTCATTTGTCTTATTTGTTGCATAATGACTTATATTTTTTTCATTCAATAGTCATGTACATTAATTTATATATATTACAGTAAAATGGTTATAATAATTATGTAATGTTTATGTTGATTCAACTAGGTAAGTACCAAGTTAAATATATGAATGTATATATCAAGCCTCTTATCAACGAGTTACTAAAGTTATGGAATGTATGCCACTATGTATGACATTCCAGCACCCATAGGACAAATACACCACCCCATGCAATGCTTGTATGGACAATTCATGATGCCCCGTGGCTAACACATTTTTGTGGTATGTTATAACATTCAATTAGACTCTAAATAATATTTAATTTGATGAAGTAGATATCATGAATGTTTTTTAAATAATCTATTCATTATATATAATTATAAAAATTGACATATTTAATCCAATTATATATCATCTTGCAGGTCTTCAAACAAAGGGAAAATTTGTATGTCCAATTTGTGGTCCAAAGATGAAATCTCGTCGTTCAACAAGTTTAGAAAAGCAGGTGTTTGATGAGTATAGGCACTTCCTCCATAGAAATCATAAGTATCAAACTACTGAAAA
>VDFB02175927.1:0-21630 GCA_007258455.2 Sequoia sempervirens | reverse complement strand
TTCTTCAAAACTCTCAGAACTACTTGAGCTCTCCTCAGTTTTAGGTACATTTTGAATTTTCAATTCCTCTTTATCTGGTGTCGGGGGAATTTCAACTACATCCTTTTTTATTTTCTAATTTTGTCTCTAACTACAAATCCAAAGTAGAAGGCTTCAGCTCACGAAAAATAACACTTATGTTGTATAGAACCTTCTCTATATTAGGATTCCAAAGCTTGTATCCTTTATGCCAGTTCACTATAAACGACAAAAATACATTTAACAACCTTGTTTTCCAATTTAGACCTTTTTTCATTTGACACATATGCATATGCCTCATAGCCAAAGACACGAATGTGTCTCAAATAGGACTTGTTTCTAGACCATGCTTCCAAAGGTGTTTTCTCAACAAGAGTGAAATTAGGAGAACAGTTTATTAAGTAGCATGTTGTTGCAACTGCCTCAGCCCAAAACTTCTCCTCCAAGCCAGCACTGCTTAGCATACTTCGTGCTCTTTCCATCACCATCTTGTTGAACCTTTCAGCAACTCCATTTTGTTGTAGAGTGTAGGGTGTAGTTTTATGTCTTTTAATCCCATGATCTTTACAGTACCTTTCAAACTCATCATAACAAAACTCACTACCATTGTCAATCCTTAAATATTTTTTCTTTCACTTTGATTTTCTACAAGGTTTTTAAATTCCTTAAAATGACTAAACACTTCTGATTTACATTTTAAAAAATAAAAGAATTCCCTTCTTGAATAATCATCAATGAATGATACATAATATCTTTATTTAGACAAAGAACGAACATTTACTAGACCAAAAACATAAGAATGTATATAATCAAATAAACCAAAATATTTATGACGACTAGAGTAGAATGAAACACAATGTTGTTTACCATATATACAATGTTCACAAAACTCAAATTCAAGGTTACAATCATCAAGCCCTTCAACTAGGTTTGTATTTTTCAAGGTTTTTAAACTTTTTTCTCCAATGTGGCCAAGCCTATGATGCTAGAGAATAGTCTTTTCTGCTGGAAGTTTAGCTTCCATATAGTTTTCACTATCAAGAACTTTTTCCTCCTTTTCTCCATGAGTAGCCTTCTGTGACTTTGCAGAGAGACTATTACATTGCACAACAAGTGCATCTAGCTTATATAAGGTACCAATACAAGCACCCCTAGCTAGCACCATTGAGCCTCTAGTCTTTTTGTAACCATTTCCAGATAATGTGACTTGCACTCCAACATCGTTCAGCGTACTAACAGAAAGTAAATTTTGAGCCAAACCTTGTATATGCATTACATAATTGATTCCTTTCACTCTTCCATCAGGGAACTGAATTCTAACTCTTCCATGACCAAGTATTTCTAGAGATGAATTGCTTGCCAAATACATTCTTCCACCATCATATTTTTCATACTTAGTGAACCAGTCTCTATGAGATGTCATGTGGAAAGATACTCCAAAATCAATCAGCCAGACATCATCTGATGCCTATGTAGCCAAGGCTGCATGAAATCATTTGCATCACTCTAAGAAGAATCATTGTTAGAAGAATACTTCTTATTTTTCTCCTCTTTACAATCCTTTCGAACATGACTAGGTTTCCCACAATTCCAACACTTTACCTTGGACTTCTTATTAGGAGACTTATTTCTCCCCTCTGATTTGGATTTGGACTTCTTGTCCTTCTTCTTGCCTTTTTCTTTCGATCTACCTCTAATAACAAGAGCCTCCTTCGCCATCTCAGAATATTTTCTTCTCATTTCTTCTGATAACAAAGAAGCAACAATATATTCCATCTTAAAAGGGGAAGTAGTAGTCCCAATAGCCATCACCAAGTGATCCCAAGAATTTGGAAAAGAACATAACAATAGCATACAACAATCTACTTCATCAATCTTCACACCCACAAATGCTAACGGAGCAATCAACATGTTGAAAGCATTCAAAATTTTAAACAACAGATGCTCCTTCCTATATTTTCAAAGAGTATAGCTTCTTCCTCAAGAACAACTTATTCACCAAGGACTTGCCTTGATAAATAGCTCTCAGTCTTTTCCACAAAGAGGATGTTGTCTTTTCTTCATGAACATTTAGAAGAACAGAGTCTACTAAATAGAGCCTTATTAGCCCCTTTGATTTCTGATCCATGAGGTCCCAATCCTCTTGCTTCATTCCTATAGGCTTCGTTCCAGACACAACAAGCCAAAGATCATGGTCAACCAACAAATCTTCCATTATAAATTTCCACAACTCAAAATTGTTGCCATTGAATTTCTCAATTTCAATCTTTCCTAACATTCTTTCCATCTTACTATTTAATTCAAATTACTAGACTTCTACAAGATTCCCACTAAACATAATTGACACAAAAAACCCAACATACCCACAAGGATAACACAACTGGCCAAGCTCTGATACCACTTGTAACGAAACTTTAGGTGCGAAACAAACTCTCCTAATGCCAAAACCTTAGGGAAGAAGGCATATATGACTTTAAATTTTTTAATTACAGTTCAATAAGATACACATGAAATGAATAAAAAAATAAAGAAATGAACACATACACAATTGGACACCAGATTTACATTAGAAAACCCTTATGGGAGAAAAACCCACCACACCAAGAAAAGCCTCTTTGTATTAGAGTAAAGAAAATTACATGTAGAGATCAGAATTAAATTTTTGATGTGAATTTACAGCAACAACATTCACTAATCAATCTTGTACAGAACATTAATCTCACAATGCTCTTGGATGCATACAATGAACCCACTCAGATTAATCTATGTTCAATCAAGCAACACTCTCAATTACCAAAATTGATCATTGTCATTGATTACAGAGTATATCCCTATTGTTCATGGTCTATTTATCTTCCACACAAGAATGGTTGCAACAGTTTAACTGCCAATAGTTCTCCTTCTACTTCGCTTGTTGGCCAAGAACACACCACAGAGGACAGATGCTTGGTCAAAATGTTCAACTATATTGCATGTTGGTGAGACACTAGATCATGTCTCCCCAATGAAAAAATGCCTAATCACATAGCTATCGGCAAGACCAAAGATATCAACAACACCCTAAGAATTCAAATCGTTAACAAAACAAGTATCCCCGATATCACAAGAAAACCAACTGACCATTGGCAAGAGATCATATCGAATGTGAAACCATTGGCCAGACTCACTCTATTGGCTAGACATCTCACTAATTTCCATTGCAAAACCATTGGAAAGACCATCACTATTGGTGAGACATCATACCAAACACAAATCCATTAGCAAGACGAATGATATCATTAAGAGTTCACACCCAATGTAGAACAGTCAGAGAGACCAATGCATAGGCAAGAGCTCATACCAAATGCACCAGCCTGTTGGCGAGAAAAAATCCATTGGCAAAAGTTCTCACTGAAGGTATACCTGTCGACGAGACCTCCACTATCACTTAGACTCTTATCGAGCCTTCATGTCACCCTGATGACATTCGTGTGTAAAACCATCGACGAAACATACTATGTCAGAATGAATCACTTTGAAGGTTCATGTCTCTCCCAAATGCCACTCATTGCCAAGAGTCTCCCCGATGATCACCATGAACCAACCCATTAGCAATACAGAACCAAAGTCTCAATGACTTTGATCTTTATGAGCATAGCTACTAGTCAATAAGACATTCTAAGGGTCTCACCGATTTTTCTCTTTCAGGAGTTTCATGTCAGTAAGTTTGAGGCACATTTTCCAACATACTTAATGAGTTATATTATTTAATGGGTTAAAATAACATTAATATACTTAGAAAATTAAAATTTATGTACAAAACTACCTTTTGTTCAATGAATTGTTGTAGTTGCATTTTGAAAGGAATTGTATGGAGTGCTAGAATTATAAATTCAAACCTTTGAAATCACCATAAAACCATTATATTTATAGGTATCAACGATTTAACTTTTATTCATGTGTGTTATTACTTATTAAATCACTTAAAGTCATGAGTCAATTTTTATGAAATAAAATTGTCATATCAACATGTGTGCCTTGTGGTGAATTAAATGCTCAAGTGTTGAGTATTGATTTCTTTGTTCTATATATACTTCACCAACTTGATATTCTTCATATCATTCATGACATATTTACTTTCCAATTCTCCCTTCTCTATTCATAATTTCACTATGATATTATGGATTCTTCATGGTGTGTCATACTACCTAAATGTTTATGGGAGAAAAGAAGTATCAATGCATATGATAGAGAAAATTTGGGTAGGGTATTCACTATTCCTTATGTGCTTGTTGGGGATGCTATAAGAACACTTTTTGGTAGGGATCTTCATGGCTTCAAAATAAACCCCATGCTCTATTTTTTGAGCTTCTACTTTATTGTCCAATTGCATAGATATTTTATTGGATAAATAGTTTGTGAAGATGTTGGGAATATGTTATTTTTGGCCTTTCATTTACTCTCTTTCTTTGTTGGAGTTGGAAATTGAGCATTATAATTTTGAATTTGGGTTAGCCCTTGTTGGTGGAATCTTTCCCAAAGTTGAATTGGCTTCTTCTATAGTGAAAGCTCTTTCCCTAGTTGTTATGATGTATGGTCTAGTTTGTGATATGAAAAATGAATCACTATTGAGTCTAGAGTTTTGGAGGAAGGATTTGGGTGATGCCCTTTTTATCTCTTCTCTTTGTTCAATTTAATTCACCTCCTACACAAACACCCATTTGAGGTCCTCCATAGACTATCATGATCCTTCGCTACTAGTCTCATTTGCTAATGCTAATTTTTTTCAATTGAAAATTTTATCCTTTTTTATATTTAATATATACAATCACTTTTCCACCTTGAGCATTCAAAAAAAAAACATGAAACGTTGGTTTAAATTCTCAACAATTAATTTTTTAAGACTAAAAAGACATATTTTTTGTATGATTCATTTTTTTAATTCTTTGACATATATATATTATTATTAGTATTACAAGAAATCTATATGCAAATACAAATCATATATACTAAAAAAATATATATATATTTAATAAGTCAATATAACATTCATTTGTACTCAAACTAAAATTAATGTACAAAAATATTTCACCGCTCAATGTTTGATGCCCGGTTGTATTTGCATTCCAAAATGAAATGTTTAGAGTTCTAGATTTATGAACTCAAACCTTTGCAATCACCCTAGAGCCATTATATTACAAAGAGCAATAGTTGACCTTTACATATTAATTTTTTTACAATGTTTATTTTACACTCATAGAGTGGAAATCATTAGAATGTTTATTTTTACACTCATAGATGGAAATGCCAATTAGATTGAATTTCTAGAAGAGACATATGGAATTTTTGGGATCAATCATGGATCTCAGATTGCATTCAACTTTTATGGTCTTGTTGGAAGGGAGTCTAATTTGGGAAGAAATTAAATAGTTAGTTTCAGGGAAAGAATTTATTGTTGTTCATCATCAATATTGGGTCAACAAATATATTTCCTCTTAGTTCATGGCATCATTCTTAGACCTACATGCATCGAGAGGTATGGTTCTAGTGATTTCAAGGCTAATTATCAAACCATAATACTTGGGGCTGCTAAGGAAATGCTTGCAATGGTGCATTTGGGCATAGTTGTTTTGAGGCCTCTATATTTCCTATGGTTGTTCATTCTTAGGGAGGTTGTGGAGTATCTTCCCTTTTTTCTTGACTGAAATAGGGAGTCGAGTTGTCTCAACAAAGGGCTTGTGCAGCAAGTGGTTTCAACTAAGTCATAAGGAGATATCTTCAGCTAGAACTAATTGGAGATTGGGAATGGGTTAAAGAATTTTTTGATTACATCCATGGGCATACAAATTTTTAATCAGGTTGTTTGTAGTGTTAAAAAGTGTTGCAGACAAATTTTTGGTTGAGTTTAAAGTGGGTTCTTTAACTCGACCCTTTTGTGGATTTCATGAGCAAGAAGAAGCTGATAACGGTTGTAAATTTGTAAATTTGTATTACGGTGATGCCCAAGAGGGTCACTTCATATGTAAACTCTATTTTATGATAAATATAAATCTTATCTTATAGTTATGAAGTGATTTTTTCCCTCAGAGATCATTCTTAATTTAAATTTCCTTAACTTCTAATGTTCATGAAATTTTCACTATTGAAATTATTTTATTGTTGTAAGTTATGTAACATGTTCTTGTTCTCTATTTTTCATTATTGACTTGTAGAAGATCTTTAATTTGTAATCAAAATAAGATTTGTAATAGATTTCATATCATTTGTATGCTCGAGGAAATCTCTAAGTATAGTTTGCATGAAGCCAAATGTCAATCAAAATAACATTCACAATGACTCTCTCATGTGTTGATGACACCTCCAAAAAAGTAATTATCATACCTCACACAAAAAAAAAGGAAATTATCATGAGTAAAATTAGTAAATTTCATAAATAGGATAGTGTGTTCAACTAAAATCATTCTTAAGTCCATAAAATGGTTTTGAGTACAATGTTCTAAATTCTGATAAGTTTTTTTTACATTGTGAGGTTAATAAGGAATAAGATGATGTTACGATATTATTGGGGATATTCTAAATTCTCCTACCGCTATTTATGTCGTTATATATTAAAAGAGAGACCAATTTCCTTCAAGTTTAGATTGGGTGGAATTGGAAAGCAGTTGATCTAGTTCACCTAGGCCTTGAGCCAAGATTTGAACCAAGATGAGGACCTATGATGAAGATACATTCCTTCACAGATGATGTGGCCACATAATTATTTTAATCTTATTTTAATTGAAACCTATTGATTTCTCATACTCTATTTTGATAGAGGCCCTAAAAGAGGAACTATGGACTTTTAAATCCATTATGTGCTCTTTTGGTGCCTTGAAGTTGTTCAAAGAGGATGGTAGAAAATTTACTACCTCTTATCTTTTGCATAATTCTAGTTGGTACTCAAGATAGGTATATTTTCTATATTCACAACTCCTACTTCCCCAGTATGGCTAGCAAGCCTTGTGGATTTTCAAATTCATTATGTGTTATCCTTGTGGCTTGGAGCTATTATGTGAAATCCCAATATCCCTAGCATGGCTAACAAGCCTCGTGGTTTAAGAATATGATTTGTATCCCATTACACCACTACCAAACTACCAATACCACCTTGGTATAAATTATGTTTGATGAAAAAGTGACAGGTTTCATTTATACAAGAGCTTGCATGCTCTACTCATCTTTAAAAGGTTATGTAACAATGTACTTTAGTTATAATAAAATAAATGGTTGTGTTATTATTCATTGTTTATTTACAGTTAAGAATTATTTTGTCTGTTTAGTGTTTGTTTGAATTACAAGTAATTATAATTAATATTATTACTTATTAGATCATATCACAATCAATGATATTGTTTTCATATATCCATAATCTAATAGTACTTGTAAAATTCATGGCTCTTTGAATTTTCCAATCCTCTAAAAATTTGCTAAATGGTCATATTTACTAGGATTTTAAACACTATATTAGGGTTTTAAATCTAAATCCTCATCGAGACAATTACTTGGATCAACCAAAAGAGTGAAACATGCTTAAGGCATGGGGGTTTTTATTGAAAGGTTAATTGACAAAGATGGAAAAATAAGAGATGCAATGCTAAATAAGCCCTAAGAGTGAGGAAATGGCAAAGATCATTCCTAAAGAGGAGGGTGTTGTTGAGAATATTCTTGATGATGAAAATTTTGATTAGTATTTCTAATTCCAAAACCCTATACCATCCCTAAATTATGTTGGAAGATTGAGTTATTTGTAAGTTGCTTAGGTTTTTTCATTGATGTCAACCGCTTATATAAATAAAATGTTGGAATGGTTGGTATTGATGTCAAAACGTGTTGGTGTTGTCATTGATATTCCACTTCAGTATAGTTGTAGAGGTTGTTGTCCTGACTTGTGTTTGGGGGGATTGTTGTAGTTGGAAAGTGTTGTATGTTGTCTAGATGTTGTAGATGTGTTGTAGAGATGTTAGTAATGTTGTTGACGAAGTGGGTTCACTTGGTTTCCAAGTGTTGGAAAAATGAAGAAGAATGATTATCTCCATAGTTTTGTGTTGTCATTGATGTCACCATGTTGTGCATGTAATTATAAGTTAGTGCTTGATCCAGTATTTTGGTTTGGTATTTGAATCAGTATTTGAGTTGCACTCTCTGGTATTCTTCTTCACATTCCTCCATAATTGACAATTATTGATTGTGGTTTTGGGGGATTTTTTTATGGTTTTTGAATGCATACATGTTTAGAATATTACACTCTTTGGTGCTCATACGATGTAGTGGCATTATTCTATTGATTGCTTTTTGCATTGAAGTCTATTCCTAGCTAACTTCTTGAGTTAATTGTGATACGATGAATTAATTTTTCTATGAAAAAATATGTGTGACCTATCTTAGGTCTATGCCAAAATAATGTAGCATGTTGGGCATGTGAATTTCTTTTTGAGAATTTTTTGTGAAAGCTTGAAGCTAATAGTTATTTTTTTGGAGAATAAGAAGTGCATCTAATTAGGTCAAAATTGATTCTTGTGGTTAGATCAAGTATAAATATGTGGAACAGTCCTTGAAGATGGGGTGTGTGAATGAGAGCAAAGAAGTGGTGAAGTCAATGCTAAAGTGAAGAGTGAAAATGATGAAATGTGTTAAGTCTGTATATTGAGCATCACCGAAACTACATCAACACTTGATAGGTGCATCCTTTTAGTTCATTCTGGATGTATAGCCTAACTTTTTTTATAAATCATCTATAGGTAGTGATCCTTTCTGTAGGATTCAAATGAGTCCTTTTTGTAAGCAGTAAGCTTTTGTATCCAAATAGTGAGTCCTTTTTCAAGGCATTGAGCCCTTGGTAGTGAGCCTCATACATTCAATTTTGAAACTACTTTATATTGTGATTTAATCATCACCATGGTTTTACCTCATTGGGTTTTCCACATAAAAGTCTAGTGTTCATTGTGTTGATCTTACTTTTTGTTATGTGTATCATGCTCATATTTAATAACAAAATAGTGTGATTATGGAACTTATAAGTGTTGAAGTTTTAAGTTTGAATTTTTATGACTATTGATTCACCCCCCCTCTTAGTTGTCATGTGCTTATTTAACACCAAGTGATTTTGAGAAAATTTTAATAAAAGAGAGCTCAGTCTGACAAAGTGGTGTTCAATGTTTTTCTCTGCATTTCTTCATGATTGAAGATATGCTCATGAAATTTTGATGTGATGGTTAGAGGAATTTAGAGGTTTCATATTTATAGTTTTAGGTTATGGATCACACTACAATGGAAGATGTGTTTGACAGTATGTCTATATGGTGAAATAGGGTGTTTGAGAGAAATGAGATTGCTCCACATTTCTCCATAGTGAAGGTTCTAGTGTTGTGGATCTAGGAACATTTTTATATTATTATTATCTACCTTCCCTTGAAGTTTTAGGTGTTGAGTTGTTCTGAAATTTTTTTTGGTGTGTTGGATGTCTATGTTTGTATGTCTAGTTACACAAAAGGAAGGTGTTCTTGAGTTTTAGGTGGTTGCAGTAGTTGTGGTGAATATTAAGATGATGTGAAATATTTTTAGATGTGGAATGTTATTGTGTGGTCCAAAAGATATTTCTAAACTTGGAGAGGTGTGTTAGGAAATGTTGCATTCAACCCACAATCTTAATACATTTCCTACATAACCCCATGAGAGATAAGCAAGCATACAAGTAACCATAATGCATAGATCAAATAGACAAGCCACAAGATAACACAAGATATATCCTAGGAAAACCTTCAAGAGGTAAGAACCCAACCTTCAAAAGCATCCATACTCCATCATATTATTCAACAATAAAGCACATGTGTAAGGCTTACCAATTATAAGTCCTAGTGTATTTTTAAAGGCTTTAATGCACATTTTTAAATTCATGACTTAAGTGATATTGTTAAAAATTTCCAACTCAAGACACCTACCACCTTCTCATTACAACATGTAGTTCCCTTCGCATTACAATTTTTATTGCTCAGCACAAAGGAAAAATGTGCTATGATATTGTCCCTTAAAAAATTAGAAAAATATATTAAATTACTCAACCATTTGATGAACATTTGATAGAGGGTTGTAGTTGAATTCCAAAATGAAATTCTATTGTTCTATATCACTACATCCTAGCTCTCATTCTTTGGTAATCCTTAGACCTAGGATGTTGATGTGGTGTTGCTATCACTAGATGATTATTGTTAGGGATGTGATGTGTGCTAGGAGGTGTTAAAAATTACATGTTCACTATATTTCCTAATGAATTAAGGTTTTGTCCTTATATATAACATCATAGAATATAAGTCAATTATTTCACACTTTGAGTCAACTTATAAAGGTGAATTTGAGGGAAAATAACTAGGCCCAAATTTAAATTTATATTTTTTAAACAAGGAGATCATTTCTATGAGTATAAAAATGAGGCATGATTATGGATGTAATCCAAGATAATAAATGGATAAACTAAGAATTAGATCTAGACTTTATAGATTTGAATGCAATTGTGAAAAAAATCTTAATTTAAGTTATTTTCCAACTTCTAAATGAAAACTATCATTTTTACTCACTAGTTTTTATATTATGGACAAAGGAGTCAAAATGGGTCCAAAACAAAAGAGAATAGTATAAAGTATATATAATTTTCACCATTACAAGTTTTGTTATGTGAATTTTTCCCAAAGAGAAGTTATGAAATATCCCTTTAGAATTAAAAAGGAGATAGAAAAATAAAGGATAATATGCTCATTTAGTTTAAATAAAGATTAATCAAGAATATTTAAGAAAACTCTTTTAAGAAAGGGAGAATAATTACTTATTAAATAATTATTAAAAGGAAACTCTTATGAAAGGGTGTGATGGTTTAGAAACCACCCCTTAAAGCTTATCTAAACATTTATGTGACATGGAAAACATTCAAGCATGAAGAAAATTCAAGGAAGAAGAACATTCAAGGAAGAAGAAAGTGGTTGATGAGCTATGGTAAACTAGGAGAACGGGGAACACTGGGTGTGTGTGTACAACTTGGGGTATAGAAGTGCACTAAGGACCATCCTAGCTAGGGCCTGGGTATTTCACAGGTGTTAAACATTGTTCCATTGGAACCAACACTTGTGTAGAGAGGAAAAGTATGCTTATTCCTACTAGATTGTTCCATAGCAAGAGCCAGAACCACTGATATATTCCTAGGGTGATAATGGCTTTTCCAAGTGCTATTATTTAGATAATTATTAAGACCATTGACCTTAAAATATAATAATAATATTAATTGTATGCTTTGGTGTTAATGTATATGAATTATATGGATTGTATTCCATTTATCATGTTAACTATCTATTTTGGAATTTCTTACTAAATTATCACATATTCTCTTTTATATTGGTTATACGCATTCATTTTAATTATATTTCAACTTGTAAATTATCTTCACTCTAATATTAATTCACTAAATCCATTGCTAATACTTAAATAAATTAAGGGGAGAAACTGCCATTATATTTGGTAACAGAGCCTAATGATCAATCCTTCCTATTTTCAAAATTTCCTTATGTTTTCAAATTTCATATCAATTAGTCTTTAAAATTCTCCTTGTGTATGTATACAATTATAAAAAAAATACTAACCTATGAGCCATAAGAGTTGATTCTATAATACCTAAATTATAACCTTTGTCCATATGCTAAGTTTGTTTCTCTTTATTCATTAGCATATCTGTTTGTTCACATCTATATGATTTATCATTGCTTTGAGAACTCCTGATGTATACCTCTACTTAGCTTAACACACCATATCTATAACTTATTAATAAGATTCCTATATATACCTTCAAGTAAAATATTAACCTATGAGCCCATAATCTTATTTAATTGTAATAAACTATTGATATTCTTAAAATATAAATCATTTGAACAATATTAAATTCCTAAGTTTCAAGCCTATCCCTCACTCTCTAGAAGCCTCTATCCTCTTTGTTATGCACATATGCTTAAAAATTATTCACATTCTATTATAGATTTCATATGGTTATGGATGTTTTCTTATAAACCATCATGGAATATGAACCATGCACAATGATTCGTCACATATAGACTATAGTTCCCTTCATTAATGAGCAAGTGTTTCATTTCTAAGAATTGAGACCTCTTACATCACAGGTCATACCTCTATAGGAATACATTTAATTGGGTATCTCTAAAGGTCGTGCACTTTCATTCATAGATATTATTGCATCCTCATGGATCACAATCCATAGTATGTTCTAAATTATAAGGAGATGCATATATTTGCTAAAACTAGGGGGTCAACAAAGCCACCATGATGACTAATGATTATGTTGTCATCTTAGGGTAGGTGCAAAAAGTTGGGGGGCCTAAAAGTGGCAATTTTTTTTAAAAAAATTGAAAGGCCATAATACGAATGCATTATGGCTTGGTGTTATTGAGTCTAAGGCTTAGTCACACTGAGGTTATAACACACTCATGTTATAATGTGAACACGTTAAATCCTATTATAACAAAAAAAAGCAAATCTCATTCATTTACATTTTCACTCATGTTTTCTTACATGCAGCTAGCAAACCTAGGAATTGCATGTTCACATTTTGGAAGCATCAAAAATTTCAATTTCTTCACCAAATCTTTGCAATTTCTTCATGAGGATTCTACCACATCAATGGGGACATCAAAACAGTAAGTATTATTTATTTTTTATGTGAATTTATTGTTAAATAGGTAAATGTAGATTGTTTTTGATGTTCATTTCTTTAATTTATAAGATTTGATAATCAACCTCAAAATCCTTCTACTCCTCATGGACAAGAACATGCAAAAAATCCTAATCAACCAATTCAACAAACTCCTCCAACAATTCCTCAACATCCTACTTGTAGTCAACAAAATTTAATAGGGAAAATAGAAAACAACAAAAATAGATTGAGGAGTTAATCACGAGGTTGACTGATCCTATAAGTTCAAACTTGGAAAGAAGCACACTTGTAAATTCACTTCAAGCCATGTTAACACATGTAGACGCAATTAGCAAGCAATTAAGTGGTTGGGCGGATAAGAGGAAAGAGTGTAGGAATTTTTATGTAGATAAATTATCATATAACAAAGTAAAAGATGAAAAATTACAAAATATGATTTGTGCTCACTTTTCACTAAACCACACCCAACTCAAACTCTGGACCTTAATAGCAAGAGGTTTCCTATCCATTAGTTCCACCACCAAGGGATTAGGAACAATTTTTGAGATAGGCAGTGGATGGTTTGTTCCCATCTACCATGCAACAATAATTAGGTCCCCCAATATTTCTTGAGGAAACTCTACTAAAAGTTCATCTTCAAAAAAATCCCCAACTATTTTGATATGAGGGACTTTCAAGAGAGAGGTGGAGGGTTGGCATAGGATAGACCAAGTTCACATCTTGATCTTTAGCGACAAGAGAGATGAGCACTTGCTAGGCTGACCTATGAGCATGTCATTATCCCTTCCATCGTGAAGGAGAGTGTTGAGGTGGACACATTGTATACTATTAGCTCTTTGACCCATCTAGCATGCTAGTCCTGCAGTAGAACGCCATCTAGGGGAGAGTTTGAGGGGTAGGCTTCCACCCCATTCTTGTTAGGTTTGTGGCTTGGCTTGTACATATGACCCCACAGACAGTCAAGAGGCTAGTGCACAACATACGTCTGCAACTATAGAGTTGGCGATGGCAACTAACATTTTGAATGAGGCTTTCGACGTCAATAATCAAGTAATGTTACCATGTTCATTGAATTTAATTTATTAAATTTCATTTTTGAAATGCAAGATTAACTAATTTAGTTTAATGATTGTAATAAAATTTTAAGGTCATAGCTTATCGATACTTGATACACCAGCCCTCCACCGTTGAGGTATGTAACTAGTAAACAATTATAAATATTACATGTGAATAATGTTATTATATGAATGGTATTCTAATATTTAATTTTGGATGTTAAATAGGTTAATATTGGAGGTTTCATAGGAACACCTCCCAGTTCTAGTGGATTACAAACCTTCATGTAGGTAATAGAATAAAGAGGTTAACTAATGAATTTTAGATAGATCTATGTAGTTTATATTCATATAGTTTATTACATTTCATTGCACATCTTTCAAACTCAAGCATTACATCACATTACATAACTAATAACTAGATGTTGAGAATTTTCAATTACAATATAGTTTTTTAGAAAGTCAACATAAGCAGTGTTCCAATTACTTCACATAACATAGGTAATAACTAGGAGTAGCTACCAATTGTATTTTCTTGTCATGGCATTCCATGAGGCCACTTTTTATTGAGGCATTTTTTCAAATAATTCACTGCCTTGTCTATGCTATGGATTCTTGAAAAAAAAAAATGAAAGAATAATAGTAAGCAATAACATAGTCAAGGAAATGAGTTGTTTGAAAAAAATCCTCAAAGAAATGTGGTCTGGGTTCTCATAGTGATGGAATGGAATTCCATCACCATGGACCACATTTCTTCGAGATTTTTCAAACTACTCACTATGTTTGTGCTATTGCTTACTTATGCTTTGATATATTTTTCCAAGCATCCATAGTTTGTTGTAAAGCACCTATTTTAGGCTTTTCATAGCATCAAGGAAGCAACTTTGATAAAATGCTTTGGTAGACATGTATGGAAAATGTGGTAGCATAGGAAAGGCATGAGCTTGACCTCCAAATCCTTTTCAAGGTCCTCATCCTCATCCTCAATTTACCAATCCATGGAACCTTCCACCTCTTATTCCACTTGTTCATATCCCCACCCCTCCCTCTTCATGTCATGATCGCCCTCCATCTCATAACCAATACCACACTATACCATCCACCCCATCCCACATAATACCATAGAGAAGGCAATGAACTATTTCAAAAATTATCTCAAAGAAATGTGGTCTCATGGTGATGGAATTCCATTTTTTTTCATGGCATTCAATCACCATGAGATCATCTTTCTTTGAGGAACTTTTTCAAACCATTCAATTCCTTCTTTATGCTACCACATTTTTCGTACATGTCTACCAAATATTTTTATCAAACAGTTCATTGCCTTGTTGCTATGGATAAAATCCTAAAATAGGTGCTTTCAAACAAGCTATGGATAGGGAAAATAGTAAGCATGATAGTAAGAATTATATAGTTCAAAAAGTACTCAAAATTTTGTTCATTATCTCATTCATCACAAGCCATAACCTACATCACTATTGTAGTTTTCATGGTTGAATAATTTGTTGCTTTATTTTTAGATGTTACAGATGGAAACACCTCCACATGTTCATAGGAAAATGGAGCTTGGTTTTTCTTCTGATATATATACTCCTTGATGCCTTTGATAGGGGTATGAGGTAGATTACTAGGTTTCAAACTACATTTATTGTTATAGTTGTTAGTAAGTGAAAAATAAAACAATTGTTAATTCATAGTTTAATTTCTCTTTAGATGGTTTCTATAGGGCTTCAACATGCCACCACATGGACATGCAAATTATTCCCTTGAAGAATAAGAGGTGGAATATTCCATGGCCTCAGATGGAGAGTTTGTAAGCATCATGGTTTTTGAGTAATAGCCTATCAAAGATTGCAACCATTTTTCACTTTTGACTCTTAAGGGATCGAGCCGGTTGAATATAGCTCAAAGTGATTCAATGTGTTTGGGTGTGAAAGAGGATAATTCCTAGCATAAATTTACCCATCTAGTTGTGTTGGAATAGTTTGTTTGACCGTAAAAGTTGCAAAATGAAAGTTGCACCACTTCGCAACTTTACACTACTTGCATTTGACAACTTTTTCCTCAATTGAAAATTCGTCACCACAAGAAAATGCCTCCAAGATAGAAAAAATTGAGAGAGGTTATTGTATAGGGTCTCAACATAATCATGTAGCCCCAAACAAAGAGTTGTAATTATCATGATGTCTGAGCAATAGCCCATCAAAGATTGCAATCATTTTTCACTTTGGACTCTTAAGGGATCGTGTTGGTTGAACGTAGCTCAGAGCAATTCAGATTGTTTGGGTGAAAAAGAGGATCATTCCTAGCATAAAAAATACCCATTTGGATTTTTTGGAATAGTATATTTTTTTGTACAAGTTGTAGAACAAAATTTGTACCACTTTGACACTTTACATTACTTGCATTTAACAACTTTTTCTCAACTAAAAGTTGTCACCATGGGAAAATGCATTTGATATAGAAAAAAGTGAGAGAGGTTATTATATAGGGTCCCAGCATGATCCTATAGCCTCAAAAAGAGGTTTTTAAGCATCACAATTTTTGAATTACAACTCGTAAAAGATTGTAGTCATTTTGCACTTTGGACTCTTAAGGGATTGAGCTAGTTTAACATAGCTAAGAGTGATTCGGCCTATTTGGGTGAAAAAGAGGACCATGCCTAGTGTAAACATACCCATCCAAAAATTTTGGAATAGTCCATTTGGTTGTATGAGTTGCAAAACAAAAGTTGCATCATTTTACAACTTTAGATTGCTTGCATTTGACAATTTTTTTCTCAACTGAAAAGTTGTCACCACAGGAAAACATCTCTGAGATAGAAAAAACCAAGAGAGGTTATTCTAGAGAGTCCTAACATGATCTCGTAGCCTTGGATGAAAAGTTTGTAAGTGTCATAGTTTTGTGTTATATCCCATAAAATTTTGCAGCCATTTTGCACTTTGGACTCTCAAGGGATCGAGTCAGTTGAACGTAGCTCAGAGATATTCAGAATCAAGGGATACAAACTCATAACCTCCAAGGTTCCTAAGAACACTTGATAACACATGTGAACATACATCAACCTGGAAAAAATTCCATTGAACTTGAATATCATAGAGTAACATCTTCTTTGAAGTCAACAACACACACTAACATTCCTTTGAACTTGAGTATCCTTGGATTCTAGTTCTAATGTAATCATTGTATGTATTGCCTCTAAATTTGAAAAAAAAAAAAAAACCTCTTGAATTTGTACAGTGGTAAGACTTATACAACCACTAATATTTGCAGTGTTTTGGAAATTTAGGAAATGAAATTCTCTTTACAGATCATATACCACTTTGCACAGGCATAACAATGAAAAAAGAACTAAAATGAATACTTATGAACCTAAGCACTACCCTCTTGGATCCTTATGGACTATCTTTCCTCTTGTAGCACTCCCTTTAACTAAGGTCTACAACTTTTTGTGAAATCTTCCATTAATGATTGTGTTCAAACACCTTCAAGTATTCCCTTATAACTCTTGTTCTTAAAATCTCATGTCTGTCATGAGATTATTGCCCCTTTTATACTATGAGCATGCATAACTTGTATAAAGTAATTAAGGTCAAAGGTACTAATAATACTTATGAGGATGAAGAATACAATGTAGGTTAGCTCTATGGATCACTCAAGGGTCCATTTATTAAGGAGAAGTTAGAGGTAATCTTATGTAGAAATGTATGGTTAGTATGATTTCTCATAGTCAATGAACATGTCACCATAGCTTCACAAGCTTTCCTCAGATCTACTTAGTGCAATATATCCATATGTCACTAAACTCAAGGTTGGGACTTAATAAGATATATCATTAAGCAACCATAAGTAATCACCAACACCTTTTTCACCTCAATCAACATAATCTAATGTACCTATTGTACCTTTTTTTTATATAGCAACATGAAATCATACAAAATGAGGCATAAATCACCAATGAGATCATGATATGATTAAACACAAATAAAAAAGAATGGATACATAATAAATAATAGTTTTGAAGATAAAAATGCATGACCAAAATTCATATAATATTTCCTATCTGTAATGTTTACAGCTCTCCACTTCTTCAACATGATAGAAAGGAAGAATAAGTAAATATCAAAATAAAGACTTCAAGTTAAATACAATAAGAATTAGAGCATTGACATAAGTAAAATGTACATGTGAAAGGCACATAGCTTGGTCAACACTAGAAGCAATTCAATACATCACCATGAAATTAGCAAGGTAGTGGGTTGTTTGAAAAAATGGGGTCTCATAGTGAAATACATCACTCTGAGACCCCATCTCTTGGACTCATTTTTCCAAATAGCCCACCACCTTGCCAATTTCATTGAATTGGAAAGCTAGTAGGCCAACTAGCTTGCCAATTTGGTGAAATTGGCAAGGTAGTGGGTTATTTGAAAAAATGGGTCCAAGAGATGGGGTCTCACAGTGGGCCAACTAGCTTTCCAATTCAGTGAATGGGGTCTCATGGTGATGCCAATTCGGTGAAATTGGAACTTGGTAGTTGGTTGTTTGAAAAAATGGGTCCAAGAAATGGGATGTACATCAGTGTGAGACCTCATTTCTTAGACCCATTTTTTCAAACAACCCACTACCTCTCCAATATCATCGAACTAGCATCACCATGAGACCCCATTTTTTCAAATAGCCCACTCCTTGCCAGTTTCACTGAATTGGAAAGCTAGTTGGCCAACTAGCTTGTCTATGCTATGCATTGAACCAAAACATATAATCTACCCAATATTCATATTTAAATTTGGAACCAAAACATATGTACAAACTTGGAACCAAAACATATGCAAACTTGAAATATAGAAACAAAAAGTCTAACTATCAACTAATCTTGATGTGCATACTCTAAATTTTAATTCAAATCAAAGCACATACTTCCAAATTAATCCAATGAACCATCCAAGTCTGCTCTACTCTTTATTGTGTCAAGTATTGCCTCATGGTGGGACTCATGCACCTTCCACAAGGTCTTGTTCAAAGGTCTACCCCCATATTTGATCAAATGAACATTGGATGCCATGACAAGGTTTAAGTAATGAAGAATCTTCTAATGCATGTCAAAGTCCTAAAACAACTAAAAATTAACACTCTTATGCATGGGTACCTTCTAACCTACATTCTAGTAATGTAACCATTGAGCTTGTATGGTATTCAATGTTTTCTCCATCTATAATTGGGGACTCCAATTTACTTTTTTCCTCAACACAACATCACAAGTAATAATTTGTTCCCTTTTCATTATCTTCATTTGTAATAACTACATAAACATACCCTATATTGATATGTGCAGAAAATTAGATGAAATTATTCAACATTACAAATACACTACAAAGTAAGATAATAATAGGAATTTCAAAAACTATGCAAGTAGATATATTACTTGGTTGAACTAGATCTAATATGTGGTCAAAGTCAATAAATG
Organism: Sequoia sempervirens; assembly: GCA_007258455.2. Lineage (NCBI taxonomy): Eukaryota > Viridiplantae > Streptophyta > Pinopsida > Cupressales > Cupressaceae > Sequoia > Sequoia sempervirens. The sequence goes on along the minus strand of VDFB02175927.1, from coordinate 2,369 downwards.
ATCCTGTCTGTGTCAATTCCAATACCATCATAGGCTGATATGTGTGAAGTGGGCTAAGATAACTTAACCACCATTCATCAACCCCCTCCTTTGACTCACACTCATTCTAGGCTAGAATTGTAAATGAAGAACAAAAGCATGTCATCTTTCATGTATAGATACTCCATGAACCTACATTTGAGCCAAGGAAATAGTGTATCTCACTTGATCTTGTTAGTGTACAAAAATCCTCATATGGTGCAATGTTAGTATCATCAATCAACCAAAAAAATCTACAAACTGAAGACTTACCTTCATTACCTGGACCCATCGAAGCATTACACCACTCAATGATTGATTTTTCATCTATCAACTTTGCATTGTATTTATACTTTAATTCTTCTTGTGTTAATACCTTTTTGACACATTCTCTTGCACCATCATGCTCCCCCTTTCCGTGCCCAACCTCACAAAAGCTCCAAATATGTTGAACATGTGTGATAACATGCATCCTACTCAACCAATAGAACATTTGTAGGTTCTTGAATTGTGTTGTACAATTATCCAACCATATTATATGCTAATTGTATGTTATTCCCCTCGTAGCCAAATCACTATAGAATAATTAAAAGCAAAATTGCATGAACTCTATAGAATTGTGCGATCATCTCTAATGTAAAAGTGGTACTCCCTTAATAAATTTTTGTTTTCCTTTGTACGATCAATTGCATGAATGAATGTTATGTGCACAAATATAGAAACTTGTGTGGAGTTTTAATATCGTGACTGCACCTCACGTTGTGGTTGTAGAGTGTAGTTCTCTACAAAGTTAATAACTAAATCTATGCTACAAACTAGAAAGGTGTTCTTGCATAACTTGAATTGCAAGTCCAACCATCAAGCTCTATGGGTATGTCTTGCATACTCATACACTATAGTATCACAAAATATAGACATAAACTGATGCACTAGAATCTTTTGAATAACCAAATCATACCTTTTTTCTTTATTACCATCTTTTGTATTGTATGCCACTATTTTATACTTGTCAAACTCTACTAGTTGCTTTCCATCTACATGTGTGCTTTCCATATGTTCACATATTGGCATACATTGAAATCCACCGTAATGTTGACATGTGCCATCCAAGTATAGTTTCTTGTAGAATATTTGGCATTCCTCTCTTTCACGTAATTTTTTTAATAAGAAGCCTCTTGAAGATGTTGTTGGGGCATGTATGCCATAATCCTACAAAACATTTTTAGTATACAAATCTAAACATATAGAATGATAAACATGACAATGGTTAGAAAATTCAATATGTAATCTACAACAACAAGTAGTGTGTGTGTGTGTGTGATTTATCTTGATATAAAAATGTTTAATTATTTCAAAATATCTTTGAAAATTTTGAATTTGAGGATAATCCTCTAGAAATTTATGAAAAAATTATGTTTGAGTCATATCCAAAAATGCTTTGGATGTGGCTCACAGTTTCAACTACTGATTCTCCTTCTTACCATGTCTCTTTGATTTGGAGATGGCCTTGTGTTATTCTTCCAATAGTCTTCAATTAGTGATCTTAATCCTTCAATAAGTGGTTTATCTTTTCATGGGAGTCTTCCTAAGAATGCCCATAATTTAGTGGAATCGGTGTCCTCAATTCTTTGATGCCTTTGAATAGCTCTTGATAAAGTTTTTCTATTAATTCTCAATTGTTGACTCATCTTTCTAATGAGATGAGATTTCCTTGTTTGGTTACTTACTAAAGTTGTTGTAATGACATGTCAGGTGACATTACTATCTTTTGAGCATGAGATCTTACCCACACTCATATAAGCATCCATTAGATTCTTCACCATAATATTTTCACTTGAAGCATTTGATGTTCTCATCCCAAGAATCTTCGTGATGGACCTATACTTTATACTTCTCATCATTTCAACAAATAGTTGACATCTTGCGGTCTCATTTAACTTTTCAAAGAACAATCTCCAAATCTTATCAACATATCTTCTACAAGTGCATACAAGTACGTCGTGGAATCTTACCTTCCATTGGTTGCAAAATATTCGCATCAATATTAATCAAAAACATTGGATTTCTATGCAAAATTATAGGTGGTGTTCTCATAGGAACATTCATCTCAATATTAGGAATTTTATCAATATTTAAATGAGATGGGCTAGATCATGTACCTTTGATCGAGGATGGAATAATGGCATACCTTGAGGTTGAGATGGGGATGATGGTGTACCTCCTTCCTCAAATGCGAGAGATGATTTACTCTCAACTTGAGATGCAATAGATTTGTCCCTCCATATTAAATTGCAGTAGATGGTGACCCTCCATATTCACTTGTGGTAGATGGTGTCCCTTTGTAGTCACTT
>VDFB02175926.1:0-25853 GCA_007258455.2 Sequoia sempervirens | reverse complement strand
TCTTAGCCTACGAAAAATAAAGAATAGGCTATGGGTCCTCAATTAATTCTTCTAGTTTTGAATGGGGGACATGACCAATGCTCAACTTAAGAAAGCACACCATTTTCTCTCAATCTTATTCTTCTATTTTTACCAACATTTGGAAACCAATCACCCAAAATGGCAAAGACGTTGGAATTAATTGTGAATTGCACACCAAGTTGATTACTGATTACTCCCAACAATGTCAATGAAGTCAAAATGTTGGACTTGATTGTGACTTAGACTATTTGATCACTAAGAACTTCATATAGCGAATTTGGATTGCATCTTGGTGCCTAGTTTCAATTCTTTCACATAATCTAAGGATTGTGCAGGTTTTGGAGCATATGCACATTAGATTGGGAGTAGATTTTTCTCTAACAAAATGGAATGCAGTAGATTACTGAATGTGATGTCTATCTAAAAAAATTCAGATAATCCATTTGATTGAGCAATTACTTAGACTATTAATGGATAACTTGGCAGACTTGAATACAAAAGAGGTAACAAATGAAGGAAATTGCAGATAAAGTATTTGAATGCTGTGAAACTCATTCTCATGGGATTGTGCATAGGTGATGGTTTTGACTGTGGTCAAACACATTCTACATAGGTTAGAAGAATTGCATTGAAGGGTTATCCAAAGACTTTAAATTTGAAACGGTTCACCTTCATCTTTATGCATGGAAGATGTTCCATTGTCTCTTGTCAACTCATGTGTTCCTCAAGCATAAATAGGCCCTTTGGGTTGAGCTAAGATACTTATGTAGATGTTAAGAGATCTGTGGCAGATCTTGGTGAATTCAAATTACTTAGGTGATAGGAGAGGTAGGAGGTCACCTAAAATTACATTTCAGTCATGCTTAGTCGTAGGGTTATTGGCAATTAAAGGTTGAAATCCATTGCCATGTTTCTTGAGAGAGTGTGATTGTATGGAGTCACTAAATTTGGAGCAAGAGGATGTTTAAGTAGTGGTCTTGGTCGCTTTGATGAAGGGAGTAGCTTGTAAAACTGATTTTAATATTGGATTCTTGCTGAAGTTTTCACCCACATTGGGTTTGTCTAGGGTAAATCTCATGCCATCTTTGCTTATGTTGCTTGTGTGGCATTTGCTAGCTAAGTTTGCTAAATTGCAACATTTGTTAGAGCAAGTAGATGTGGGTAGTTTTCTTTCTCTATTAAAGTGTATATAATCTAATGGAAATCGGCCATAAATGTTGTACTGACATCATATGTTGTAGTCTTTTTATGCTGTTCAATTTAGCATTGTACTTGTGGCAACAAGGTGTGAATGAAAGAATCTATGTTGGTGAGGCTAACTATAGAAAATCCATGGAGTTTATGGATCAGATATTTATGTTATGGAAATCATAATTTGCATGCTCAGACTTGACCAAATTTGATAGACCAATTTTTTTTTTGACTTTGCAAAAACTTGGCAACTAAAAAATACTTAAATTTCAGAACTTAGTGAAACTTGCAAAACTTCGCAAAATAATAAATTCAAAAACACTAGGCACTTGAATTTGTGTCTATTTTTTTGTGTCGATTTATAGTCATCCTGCATTCAGTGGTCACTTCACACACACAAAAATATATCATTATTTACAGTCATCCCTGCTGAGTTGCGAGTTTCTTTTTGAGTTGCCTTGTTTCCAAAAAAAGGAAAATCATGAGCACTTGCTGACTTGCCAAGTATGTAATGTCCCCTTTTTCGGCATGATCGTGTTTGATGGTGGTTAACCTATTACTCAGACTCTCGTAGGCTAACAGGTTGGGTTAGAGGGTCAATGGCATTATTTGATGGGTTTTGTCGTTCTCATCTTTTGACTTCAGTGATTAGCTCACAGCAGGCCTTGGCAGTTCAGTGATTGACAACTTCTGACGGCACGTCAATACGACAGGTTATGAGCGAGTTATTAATATTCTCGTGAAATTGAAGTGTTTTAACTTTATTTAATGGAATATTATAAAGTTGATTTGACTTTATAATAAAGAATTCACTTAAATTTATTTAAGTGAAAATTAAAACACTTTATCAAAAGGGGCGCCCATTTATTTATTCATTGACTATTGAAATGTTTAAAATACATTTTAAATGTATTTTAAAGTGAAATTGACGCCACTTTTAGGAATGCGTACCTTTTTGTGCATATAAGGCAGCCAAAGGGAAATTACAAACTCTATTATTGACTATTTGACATTTCTTCTTGGCTTGGCTTGAGCTTGGTTTTCTCTGAGACAAGGGTTTCAGGATAGTTTATCTCTGGAGAACGAAAACTCTTCACAGACCTGTGATTGTGAGATTGTGAAAGATCAGTTGAATGATTGCAACAGCGGGGGCTTCAATTCAGAAATTTCTACAGTGCTTAATTAGGGATTTTTTGTGCATATTCAATAGAGTTCTTCAATGAAAATACAGAAGGGTTTGTGAGACAGGTGCCTATCTTCATCTAGTGATCATTCCTGTTATGGCCGTTCTTTCCTTACAGATGGCGTGGTTTCTTCTTGAAGGGCGTGGCTCTTAGATAAAGGGCATTTGGAGTTTTTTGGGAGAAACGCCTTCTTTTTTGAGGGTTTCTCATCTCCTTCATTGGCGTCTAGCTTGTACCTTTCATTTGCTTTAGTTTTTAGGCTGGAGATTGCATTCAGTTGGATTCTACGCTTGAAATTGTCAGTTTTCATCATTCTTGGCTGGCAAACTGGACTATTTTCTTAATTAAATAATTTGGAGCATTTCGGGTATGTCTGAAATTTGTAATCTCTTTGTTTCAGTTATTTAATACCTTTTGCACTTCCATTTGGTAAATTTAAGCTCAGTTCTAAGTTTTATGAGCTTTTATATGCTGCGCCACTTCTACTTCTCTCTAGAAACTTTCTTAAAAAACTCAAAAGAACACAAAAAGATAATTAAAACAATAGGGGTTTGAAGAGGAGCCAGTTGGGCTTCATCACAAAGTATGTGAACTATGATGGAAATCACCTTCAATGTCGAAAGTTGAAACTGCTCAAGCCATGCAATCAGAAAAGGAACAAGATTTAAATGGCAATTCAATGTTTATAGAAGTCCTTGTGTTGACATAAGTATTATTTAGTGCCTAAGTATTGTCAGATTTTTCTTGTCCACTTGAAATATTTTTAGTAAAGAATATTTACTTAATGGTCCCCTAGAAATACAAATTCTTAAGATTTAGTCTGTATTCCAAGTTGTTTTCTCTGCTTTTCTATGTAACTGATAAATTAGAATATGTTGTTTCTGCAGGCTTGTCCTAAGTTTGTTCCTTATGCTAGAGATTTTCTCTAATTTTATCCCCAACTTGACTAAGAAACTTAAATTCTTAATATAGTTTCATACTTTTGCTCTGAATACTTGGGACAAAGAAGGTAGTCATTGTTAAGCATTTTAACATTTTTCTCTTTTGCAAAGTTTAGAAGATTACCTCATACTAACTATTGGTGTTTTACCATTCTATGTAACAGAACCTTGGAGAAGAAAGTCTTTGGCCTATGTTAGCTGCAGAAATCTTGAAGGCACTTGGTGGCCTTGGAGCCCTATCACTTGGAGGGAAGTTTTTGCTGCGGCGCCTATTTGAGGTGGTTTAACATTTTTGGTATAATATTAATTTATGAGTGGAGACCATATACATATTTTCTCGAATTTGTTGTTATTCAAAATTTAGATGAAAATTCAGACACTAAGTTCTTCGAAAAGACAGTTTGTTGCAGAATCCAGAAGTTCAGAGGCTTTCATTGCACTTTGTCTTCTAACAGTGACAGGCACATCACTTATGACACAAAAACTGGGTTTTAGTGACACGGTACAATCTTGAGTCTCTATGTTTTGTAACAATGTGCAATATTTCTGTAGCCTTTTAGTTTCCCAAGATTTGATTGGAGATTTATTTTTGTACAGCTTGGAGCTTTCCTTGCTGGTGCTATTCTAGCAGAAACTAATTATAGAACTCAAATTGAGGCAGACATACGTCCTTTTCGAGGTCTACTTCTAGGCCTATTTTTTGTAACAACAGGAACATCTATCGACATCCAGGTATGAAAATGATTTTACTAGATTCTTCCTTGCAGATTGATAGGCAAAGTTGCTTTTATGACTGAAAAAAAAAAAAGTTTTCATATCTATGGTCACTTATGGAATGTATTTTCCTATTTGTGAGTAGAAAAATTATCGAGACTGCTTGTGTATAGTGAAGTGTGAAGATTGGACATGCATATTTTGAATTAGAAGGGGTCTTGTAGAAATATTAACTGCCTGTGCATATATAGAGAACACACAGAAATAAGAACATTAATAGCAAAGATGTTTCATTACTCAGAAACATTTCCAAAGTAGTGATTAATTCTTTCAAAACTACAACTTAATCCCTTATACATCCATTTGTAAATATGACATCATAAAGGGAGAAAGTTCTCCCCTATGTTTTGCAAGTGAAGCTAACCACAAGTAAAATAATTTGTTGTCCTGAAAATTATTTATTTAAATAAGCTGATGAATAATTTTCTCACACTTCATTTTGTGTAAGCAATTTAATGAGATTATGGGCATTCATGGCCAAATGCTTTTACATGCAATTTCTTCATTCAGGTTTCCCTTCACTAATGAGATTGAATGGATTTGAGATTGAGTGCTTGTTACAATATTAGCCTTTTTTTTTCCCTTGGTTTGCAGACTAATTTTGGTTTTTACGAGTCAAAAGTTAAGGACCCTGTGTTGTGTAGCAGACAATTTTCTTTCTTGGGGGATTGTAGAATAATGGTTGCTAGTGTGTATTACTTCAAATTCTTTATTTTTAAGATGTCATTTCTATAATCTAACTGTAATAGTCTGTCAGTTTTTCGTCTTTGGGAAGTATTGCTCCTATAACATGTCTGCCAGCATTTTTATGAATTGTGAATCCATTCTCTTCATCTTTGATAAATAGTATAATGTGCCCAAGGAATATTGTGATAAATTTTTGTAGGCATGATTGTAATTATAAATGCATTTCATATTCTTAAGAATGATTTCAAGGCTTCTTTGAACCCAAAGGGTATCATTAAGAATTTTTGGTGTTCACTGTTTTTATTTTATTTAAATTTTTTTATTATATCTGATTTTTCATTTTACTTGTGATTACAAACTTTTAAATAAATCCAGAGAATATCATTAGTTCTTGGAATTGGATATTTATTTTTGGTAGCCTTAATTTTCCTTTTTCAAGATAACTCAAACTAGAATAGTATGTGAGGTAAAACCATAAAACCATTCTTCAAATTATAAGGGGAAGTTCCTTGAGATTTAAAATTAATCCTAAACACTAAGCTATAGAAAAAATATACTGTTATTAATACTGAGCAATATTTTTTGGGGGGTTTTGCAATAATGAAATAACTAACTACACAGTTGAATCCTGATAGCAATATCACAATTTGGCATGCTGTGGAAAATACGTCCTAACTACCTATTCTTTTTGGCTTGGGTATGAGCACAAAATTGGTAACTCTTATCTTCTATTTGAGATTTTGTAGATCTCAAGAATGAAAGCATTTAACTTAAATTAACTACTTAGAAAAATATTTGAAAGGAATAACTAAGAAAAATAACAACACATGATTCTAGGAATTGAAAAGCTATTTTGCATTCAAAGGTACAATCTAGGTAGATATATATGATATATCAATATAAGGCTTGACGCTATAGTCTACTTTCAATTCAACTAATGAAATTGCAAACACATTAAAGCAGACACAAAGATAACAAATTGAACAATATTTCAGCAGCATAAGTGTAGCATTAATTATCATTAAGAATTCATTTCTTTCAAGCACATATTTATAATATTACAAAATACCCAAATTTTCAGGTGTAGGATAATACTTAATTTATTCCAAAATCAATGTTATAAAGCAAAACACTTAAAACTCTTGAAAAGCAGGAAGGAAAGAAATTTAAAGAAAAAGCTATCCTAAACAAAGATTAAACAAAATAACTAAAAGCGACCTAAAAAAATATGCCCTAGCTGTTTGTTTGAAAAGAGTACTTCTAAATAAGCAATTGCAAAATTAGTTGTGGCCAAAAATAGTAGTTCGACATATGAATCTTCTCTGTGATCTTGATGTTGTTCCTACTTTGAAACATGTCGGGTCTTTCAAAAGGACATGAAACCCTAGATCTTGTTATGGACAATTTCATCAACCCTAACCATATTGATCTATTGCAAATGGAGAAATACTTCCTAGGGTGTTTACTCACTTATTCTTATTCTACTTGACAAGTTACAGAGTAAACAAAAGTAACAGAACACAGAACATGATATAAAGTTCTAACACAGTACATTAAGGATAAAACTTGATTCTCATTCATTCATGGATTTGCAATAACTTGGTAACTTTAAAAACACTTAAATTTCTTAAAAAAAATATAAATTTTATGCAAAATACAGTTACAAAATGAAAAATGAGTTTGGCAGGGGGTTGGGCAGCACCCCTTATGGGGTCTAGAGACAATGTCCTTGGCGTGTTCTCTATCACAGTACAAGGTGGGGTTGAGGGGTGGAGCCCCCGCCACAAAAACCCAAATGAAGGCCTTTTAGGTCATACAAATCTTCGTGGCACACACCATGTTCATAATTTTTAAAGACAAAAAATTGTGTATTTTCACTCCAATTTGCAACAATGCTAAAATGCTGGTGTGATCTTTTCCCTTGGGCATAGGGCTTATGAAGGCAGAAAATCATGTGTTTTTAGTTTGGAAGTTGCTTTTTTCCTGCTTTTTTAATGAGTACAGAATCTATTTTTTACATGGGCTGAGTATATCCCACAGACTTGCCAAGCACTTGGTGGAAACTCAGCAGAAAATCATGGAAAACTTGGCAGTGGCGAGTCATGAGTTTACACAGAAAAAAATTGGCTTTGAAAAAATCCCATGAGCGCTCAGTGGATCCTTTGCAAGTAGGCAAACTATTGTATAATACTGTAAACCTTTACAAAAGCTTTGTGAACAAGAGGAAGTAGCAGATGCATGTTGAAAGAAAGAAATAGCTATGAGAGTCTCCAAAAAAGGAAGTGAGCTGTATTATAAGATACTAGATATACCTAAAGCTGAGTTCTACAAGCTACTGGATCATGGTTCCTTCACCTTGCATAAATCCCACATAAAAGCATGCTGAGTGGTGGCAAGACGTTGATAGAAATGGTGATCAATCAGATGAACCTAGCGATGAAGATGATAACCATAATGGCACAGATCTAAACATAGAGCAAAAATAGCTAAATGCTGATAATGCACCTGAGGAATGCTTGAAAGATGACAAGACTGCAGAGAAGGCTGAACAGAAATTCTTGGAAACAGTCCTGGATCATGAGGATGGGTCTCTGACAATTTCACACTTATCTTCGTAAAGAAATGATATTGAAGATAAAGGAGAAAATGCCGTTCTCACAAGAAATCTTATTGAATAATTTTTTTTAAAAAGTGCTGTCCTATACAATATCTTCTGCTCTTACTGCTGAACTATATTATTATATTATAAGTATATTAATGTAAACTGTAAAGTTTTCTTTGTCTCTAAACCCAAGATTACGTAAAATTCTGGCTTGTCCTTGAACTGGTTGCTTAGATACTTTGATTGGTAACTTGATGATTGGCATCATGGCTCATATATTGTAATCATTTTTGTTCACTAATTCAATTAAAAAATAAAATGTGGGCTGTATTATCTACACATATTAGATTCGTTACTGGCCAAATATTAGCAACAATCAATCTCCCCACCTGAATCTAAACAAAAAACAGCACTCTATCAAGTGGGCAATAGTCCCAAATTTCCAACATTTAATGTTTTATCCAGAAAGATTACAATAACTTTTGAATACGTTGACAGAAGAGGGAGCATTATTAAAAAATAGAGAGAATAAGCCTGCCTTATGGTGGATTCTGAGTGTTCTCTCGTAAACCAAGTTTCAATCCCCATAGGGTGTGTTGAGAGTGGAGTCAAAAAGCGCTGTGGAGTGCCTTGGGGTCCACAATGTCAAACTGAGCTGTCAACATATCACACAGGTGTGTATGGGAGATTCTGCCAACAAAAATAACAAAAGAAAGAATATCTTGTTCAGAGACCTGAAAAAAGTTTGAGAGAGGTTAGCAGCTTCAATGTCTAATTGAGAGCTTGTGCCTGACATTGTCAGAGTTCATAGGAAGATGCAATGTCATTTTCCAGCAGAGCAGCTACCAGATTCCTAAGGTTATGAAGAAACAAAGACTTTTTCATTTTATAGTATTCCACTTATCTATTTAAGGCACTGGTATGTATAACTATAAATGTTATGAAAGGGCAATACAATTCTGCCATTATCTGATTTGTAGCTAGATGTCAGCTCCAAATGTATAGTAATATGTGACAGAAGTTGAATAAGTCATATTAGATCAAATAACCATAGCTGTGATGACAGATGCAGTTCACCAATCATTTTTTTTCTGATTTATCTATTGATGGAACTGATCACGTTAAAAGAAAGGAGGAGAATTCTGTATAGCATGCCACAAAATTAACAAAATTCATAGGTTAAGTGCATAAACATTCTGGGTAAGCAAATAAATGTTATATAGTATAATACTATTGTAATTAAACTGGGTTGTGAATGGGTGTATAAATAACCTTTGCACCTCTTTTATGTGGATTACAGCTCCTCATTCGAGAGTGGCCTAATGTTCTGTCTCTTTTGGGAGGGTTGATAGTTATCAAGACATTAATCATAGCTGCCATTGGCCCTCGTGTTGGACTTTCTATACAAGAAAGTGTTCGAATAGGATTGCTTCTTTCACAAGGCGGAGAATTTGCTTTTGTTGTCTTTTCCCTTGCAAATAGGTCAGTAATCTAGTGCTAATTTCAATTAAGAATACATGTACCAAGCAATTTTTTTAATCAATTTCCTACATTATGTTTTACTTTATGGAAACTTGAACTACAATAAAATCTTTTTTGCAGGCTTGGAGTTCTACCTCTAGAATTGAATAGGTTACTCATAATTGTTGTGGTTCTTTCCATGGCTTTGACTCCCCTTCTGTATGAATTTGGAAGAAAAGCTGCTGAGATTATTGAATCAAGATTCGAGGCAAATGAAGTAAATGTCAGTAAGAATGGCTATGTTACTGTTCATGCTACAGTTTGAGAATTTTAACATTCAGAAGGCACAGCATGTTCAAGAGAAATAAAGGGAACCTAATAGTTTAATTTCTGCAGAAAGCTACTGAAATCCTGAATTTTGATGCAAGTGAACCAATTGTCATATTGGGATTTGGAGAAATGGGTCAGGTAAGCATATTGGTTTTGTTTCTATATTTATTCATCCAGGCTATATATGTCAAGCTATTGATTATGTTTTTAGACATTCGTGGTGATTAAATAATTTTGTTACAGGTTCTTGCAAATTTTTTGTCTACACCCTTAGCTGCTGGTTTAGATGGAGATCTGGCTGGTTTGCCTTATGTAGCATTTGACCTGGATCCCACAGTGATAAAGGTTTGCAGAGAACCTCAATGCTATTTGTTGTGCATGCCTTTCCTTTTACTCTTCTTTTCTTACAGAACAGAGATATGAAATTCAGCAATATGATAGTATCATTAAATATCTATGATGGTTCCTTTCCCTTATCTAAGGTACTGACTGTGGATCTTCTCTTCTTGGTTTCTGTCAGGCAGCTCGGAATCTTGGATTTCCAGTTCTATATGGAGATGGATCACGGCCAATTGTGTTGCAGACTGCTGGTATTAGTCTACCTAAAGCTGTGATGGTCATGTACACAGGAAAGACAAAAACTGTTCAGTCAGTTGAAAGGCTTCGCCTTGCATTTCCTTCGGTAATCTTCTTGAATGTCTGCAGTACCATGTTTTTTTCTCCATTTTTCCTAGCCTCCATTCAACTGATTTTGATGCCAAATGGCATGGAATATAGTACAAGTCAGGGATATGGGCATATAAGCAATTCATTTCTAATAACACATTTTTTGAAAAATTATCACCCAGGAAATTTTAGCAAGGAGACAGGAGAAGCTCTGGTTCTGAGGGAAGACAAAATGTCACTTTCTCCATGAGAACTACTCCTAGTTGATTTTTGGTTTGCCTTTAGTGGTAGATGTTTTCTTAAAGATTTGCTCTACATTGTGGATTTGTTTTGAACATTGGTTACGTGATGTTGGTTTTAAATTTTGTGCAAAATTGTGGTCTGAATTTCTAAAAATTTCTAAATAGGTGGGTCCTTTATTTTTAGTATTTTTGTGAGAAAATGCATTGTGGAGAAATAAGGGGGGCATTTTTCTAAAGAGCATTTGAGTTGGTCATAAACTCTAGGTTTAATTTTAATGCATAGTGGGAGATGTGAATGGGAAAAGAAACTTCAGTAACAAAATGACTCAGTGGACTTGCGCAAGGCATTGTGTGTGGTGAAGGATGAGAAGCTCATTCACTTTTGTTTGAAGATTGCACTCGCTTGGCTCCTAGCAAGGTGGAAGAAGAATAAATTGGCAAGAAACCTCTCCTAGAAGTCCTGCAGGGTGAAAGATTGGTCCTTGGAGATGGAGCTGAATTTGTTGCAAGGTTAGAGGAGAAAAAAATGAGGTCCAAGCAGATGGTGAGCAAATTTTAGAGGTAGTCAGAAGAAATGGTAGGTCCCCTAATCATCTGTGTATTTTTCCTGATGAGGAAATGATGAAAACTATCGAACTCAAAGATGTTAGATTAAAGAAGAGTGGTATTTTTTGGGTGCAATTCTAAGGAACTGCTTTCAGTAAAGCTTTTTGATGATTTGGTGTTTAATGTTTTGGGTAAATTTTTTGGGATTTTGTTTCCTTCTAGAGAATGATTAAAATAGGTGTTTGTAATTTTTCCCAAATCCCTAACATAGACAAAAGGGTTACGGTTAGAGTTTTCTGCAACATGGGAAGATCCCTATTGTGAGCTATCCCTTGGGTCCCAAAGTTGGAGTCAAAAAAAATCTATAAATTTGTTGCAACCAGATTGGCAGAAATCTGTGATGTGCACGAATCTGGTCTTTTCTCCCATGAGCTTGTAAACTTGTTGGAGAAGTTTGGAAAGTTAAGGAGGCTATTATGTGCCAGGTTTTTATTTCCCTTAAACCAGTGGAGATATTTCCATAAGCCCTTGAAATATTTTTGAAGAATAGAAACATGATTTGTAAGATTACTGTTTTGGGATGCCATTCTGCTTGCTTCCTTTGTAAAAAGACAATCACTTGAGAAAATATTGTCCCCTTGTCCTTAGGAAACCATTGGGGGGCACGGGAGGTTAACCCTAATATTTCTAGTTCTCAAGTTGACCCACAAAAAGTAGATTTAGTTGCTTAGGAAGAAATTAATGGTATATGTTGTAATGAGGTCCCTCTTGAGCCTCTCACTACCTTGCTTGAAGAAAATGTACTATATGAAAATAGAGTTTCTAAACGGTATGCTATTTTCACTGCAAACTTTTTTCAAAATATTTACCTGTGGCTACTTTTGAAATTGCTGCTAACCTAACCAATGTGAATAACTCTATGCTTAAGCTCGATTCCTTAAAAAGTCTTTTTCCAAGTAAATCCTTGACTTTGTGCTATGAGAAGTTCTCCTTATAAGGTGTCCTTAGACCTTCTACAAAAGAAGTAGAATATGATGGACCTGCAATCAGAATAGAGTTTTGGCCTAGAGAAGATCACACGGTGTCAAGAGGTAATGCCAAGAGTGCTAAGCAGAGTTGGGGGTGTGCCTCTTAATTATTTTAGTGTAATACCTATGAGTTCTGATGGTGGATAACAAATAGTTTCCCTTGTACCTTGTAAACTTTTGAGTTTTGAGTAGAGAGATGAAGAGCAAGCCTACTATTGCCTTTGGTGACTCCACAGGGGAAGAAAGGCAAAGATAAAATAACCGGTTGTTTTCAAAGATTGGTCCAACCCAAGCATGGGCCCAAAAGCCCTTGTTAAGAATTTATGAAGATTGTCAATTGGAATATGAGGGAATTGAAAGCCCAAGAACAAAGAGTAGTTGTTAGGACATTTAGAAGGCCTAGAGATGACATAGACTTTATTCAATGTTCTCTTGATTCAGCCTTCGTATTGACTTGGTCTAAGGCTATTCAATTTTCTACATTGTATGAGAAAGGTAAGGGGAGTGGAGGGGAAGTGGGGGGGGCAAGTTGGATCCCTTTGTGTATGTTGTCGATTTACACCCAATGGATAATGACAAAAAATGCAACAAATTAAGGAAAGTCACCATGAAGCGGTTGATTTTTCTCTGTGTTTGAGTGGGGCAGCTCCTACATATGATGAGGTTTTTTGGGCTTTCAATAACTTAAACATGAAACTATGAAAGGCAAAAGGATGAAATTTGGAAAAAGGAAATACAAAAAGTTTGGAAATCTTCAATGGAATAAATCAAGAGAACCACTTAGGAATCTCAAGAAATGGAAAGCAGACAAAAAGGAAACTCCTCCCCAAATGTAGATGGAAATGGTTGATTATATATATATAATGGAAATCACAAAAATATTCATGAAAAATGAACTCTCCATTATTCCTAACCGCATGCAAATTATATAAGGCCCATCATTTGAACCCCTAAAACATAAAGCAATCAAGACCTGAAAAATAATGCATGCAATTGGAAATGGGACATGAACAACATATATCTTATTTTCAAACCTAAGTTATCAGTTCGTGGCCCAGAAGCCTCAGATTCGGGTTCGGTCCGTATCCGATCCGGATATTGGTTTGGTGCGGTCTGAATTTGTTTAGGGCACAGGAAATTGCTTGTGGGTTCAACCCACATGAACCTGAATGAACCCAAAACGAATTGTGACAAATTTTTTTAATTTTTCAATGGACCAGGGTTTTTTTTGGTTAATTTTGCTGATAGCGTGGATCATCGGCCAAGTGTTAGAGTAGGTTTTGGTCTACGACTTGATGGAAAATGGAAGCTTGGCAGATTATTTCTTTAGCTCCACCTGGCTGTGCCTGACGCTAAGCCGGCCATCCTTCACAAGGACATGAATGTTGCAAACATGTTGCTTCACGAGGAGCTAAGCCCTCTTCTGGCCGACTTTGGGATGGGCAGGTGAAATATGTTGTTCTTAATTCAAATCTCCTCAAAATTTCCATCGACCTTTTTGAATTTGATACCAACACGCCTTAATTCAAAAGCAGAAGGGATTATATACTCTTGTTTATCAGGAGACATGCTACAATTGAATTTGCAGACTGTTTTTCTATCCAAAAATGATGAATATATGACTAACATACGGAACATCCAAAAGATGTTTAACCTTCTGTCCACGGGGAATCCCCTATTGTAGCCAAGAAGCCGTCTCATTAAAAGGGTAGAACAATCTTGTTATACACACACCATCCAGCAAAACGCACTACACCGCTTGCTCTGTGGGCACATTGGGCTATGACAAGAATATATCATTGCCAGATCGGTCTTATTAATTTATGTATGTGGATATTAATAATTATTTATGTATGTTATTAATTTTAAAAATTAATTATATATATTAATATTTATTATTTGTTAATATTATTTTTTATTATTTTATTATTTTATTTTAACATTTTATATTAATTTTATTAACATTATAATATATATTAACTTCTATTATAATTTTATTATTTTATTATTTTATTATATATTATTAATTTATTAATATTGTATAACATTTATATATTCAAATTTTTAATAAAAATATAATATTATTAGTATTTTATAACATTTATATATTTAGTAATATATAAACGTTATACAATATTAATAAATTTATATATTTCATATGTTTTTGTATTAACGAACCCAACATCAAAATTTTTAAATTTGTTTTGCTCGAACACGCAAAGCGAACTGTTGAACCTGAACCCGAACCGGAAACTGAACCAGTAACTTAGTTTCAAACAATAGAGCAAATTTTACGATGATAGATGCATAATATATCCGTTATTGAAAAGTAATAGTATATAATTCACTATGTTCCCCAAGGACACGAGGATGGCTCGAGATGTCCCCTAGCTGTCCCTATTTTTTATTTTTTTGTCCCTAAACATACCGGGGATGCAGCGACAGATCAGGGATATGCAGGGAACAGCCAGCCATACTCTAACCTGTAGAAGCAGTTTTTATTAAAAAAAATATTGTTTTATTATTATTTTTTGTGGGCTGCACACCACTCTTAGCCCTAAAGATGCCTTGGATTATTGTTATTTTTTGTTTTTGAATTAAGTCTAGGAGTTTTCCTTTTCTTTCCTGTGTTGTTAACAGTGGAATCATTAGGCGGATTGAATTTCAAGAATAATAATTTTGTTTAATCTATCTTTTGAATTGACATAAATAAAATTTATTAGTAGTGTCCTGTATCCTATCAACTCTCTTTATTAATTACTACAAAGTACAATGTTTCATTATATTGATTCCTGGAAACTTTACAACTGGGAATCTGGTAAAAAATTTGGAATCGCTAAAATTTCTAATCTTGATAATAAGAGTCCTACACAACAGAGACTGAAATATCTTAATAACAGGTCATTATGATGAGGAAGAAGTTAGAAGCTGTAAGGTTCAGGTTACTGGTGTGGAGGTGGAGGGAGCTAAAATTAAGAGATTAGGGAAGATCAATAGT
This sequence comes from Sequoia sempervirens, assembly GCA_007258455.2. Classification (NCBI taxonomy): domain Eukaryota; kingdom Viridiplantae; phylum Streptophyta; class Pinopsida; order Cupressales; family Cupressaceae; genus Sequoia; species Sequoia sempervirens. The sequence continues at coordinate 11,182 of VDFB02175926.1, read as the reverse complement.
GCAATCTTGATGCAAGTTTTTTCATAGCCCCTTTTGTATTCTATTTATTCTACATTCAAGATAGTTTCTATGTAGATATATGCAATGCTGATGTCACTTTCTTCATAGCCCTGTTTGTGTCTATTTGTTTCACATTCAGAACAATTTCTATATGGACACGTAGTATGCAGGAACCTACTGAGGGGTTCAGATTCTTCAAATGGAATTAAACATTTTGAAGGCTGTAGAGTAGCCTGCTACAGGGGAGAGCAACAAAGACCTGATGGATGCAGTTGATCAAGAAATACTACAATTTCAATTTAAATACTGTAAAAATACAGAGAATGTAGCTGTAGAAGTCCAGCAAACCTTGGAGATAGAAAGTCTCGAGTTAAATAATGGCAGTTGTGTAGAGTGAAGTAGCAGAACATTATTTTTTTTGTTATCAGACACATCAGATCTCGTTTATTTTTTTCCACAAGAAGATTGGGAAGTACTGATTAGGGGCAGCCTCATACTTTCTATCTTTATGTTTTTGTGACTTTGTCATTTGACATTTTGTAGCTCAAACATGCAGCCTTTGGGCATGTTGGCGTTTAAATTAGCACCTCTGGAGTGCTGATTGTAAACGTTCAGCTATTTCAAATGTTTTGCAACACTTCTTCGTTATTTAAAGAGGAGAAGTCCCTCTCTGCTGAAAGCAATGCGTAAGGAAGGGAATGGTAAACTAAGGTTCCTATCTTTTTGTACTTCAGCGGTAGGACACAAGGGTGCACAAACACAATGCGTCACAGCTAAGCTTTTTCTCCGGTTTCTGCAAATCTTAACTACGACTATTCTATCTTTTAATCTATCCAATACCTTCAAGGTAAACAGAGCATGAGGGTAAAGGAGAGAGAATGAAGTGGTTGGATCACCTGAATTCGCCGTCTCCTGAGAATATGGCCGAGGCTCTGAACTCTCGGATATATGTTGGGATAAGGTTGGTACAAGCAAACACTCTTTACGGTAAACTGGATCTGAGACCTGCCAAGGAGGAGGAACCCCTATCCGAGGTATGGGCTAGGAAACGGTTTACAAGAAACAACAAATTGACGATGTCTTGGCGGACAAACTTGCTAAGGAGGAGGAACCCCTATCTGAAGTATAGGTTGAAGGACAATACATTAAACAACAACAAACGATAACTATCAATGACAAATATCCAAGGAGGAGGAACCCCTATCCGAGGAGGGAAATGAAACAACAAGCTATTAGATACAAGACGTGGAAATAACTCAAATAGGTAGATCAAAATGCAAATGCCTTCTGATATTCTTCTTCAAGCTTCACCAACGAATTACAAAGGTTGGGATAGCAAAGGCACGAAATCATGCACAATTACAATCGACCAACGAACTCTCATCCAAGAGTGAACAAATATCCGCTTTCAAAGCTGTTGGCAACAATGGCGCAGCAATTTTGCATAGCAAGTAAAAGTTAAACAAAAAATGAGCCCAAGGTTCTTATTTATAGAACTCAAAGGAGTAGGCAACCCCAAAATCTCCTTGAGTTAACAATGAGTTCTTGCCAATCAATTAGCAAGATTTATTCCTAAAAGTAGAACAAGCAGCTAATCGAAAAACTACTTCGCTAATCAAAGTAAAAAAAGAGTCAACTGGAAACTACTTCAGTTGACTGAAAGTAAACTAAAGGTGAACTTTAATGAAAGTATCCCTCCAAAATAGACATCCACATTTAGAGAAGATCTAAGATCCACAAATCATGGAAGCCGATTAGACATCCTTAATCAGTGGGATCTGACAATGCATGATTTAAGGGATATGGAGTTAACTTGGAAAGGGGAATCAAGTTAACTCCAATTACATTTAATGCCATCTTGAGTTGACTTGGAAAGTGTTGTGACCTTTTCACACATCGCTCTCCGTGTCTCTTTTCTAGTCTGCCTTTCCGGGGACGTTCCCGTCTTTTGAGCTTAAAACGTGAATTTGGCCAAGTCTGAAATTAGGGTTTCCATCCTTCTGGTCAATCTGAGGTCAAACGAAGTGAATAAATTGAAAACAGAGCTTAACGTTGTTGTCAGTGTGCTTCCAGCAGATTTCCACTGAAATTTCATCAGATTCTGACTACTTACTATTTTTAGTAAGTGTGCAATTATAGGCAATCCTTCAGCATTTTTGTGAATCCAATAGTCACACTGTGTCTAGAGCACATCAAGCTACTCACAGGTTAAATTTGAGCTGAAACAGACAACTTGCTATTTTTAGCAATCCGGCTTCCGAAGCAGATTTCAAGGCTTGATTCCAGAATTTTTCAACGAATGTCTGGAGATTCCTTCTGGGTTTTCAGAGACCTTCACAGTGGTATAACATGCAAAATGAGACGGCCACTTTCAGAGTCCAGCCTTCAGAGGCTATTTTTAGGGTTTGCAAATCAGGGTTTCCTTTGCATGTCGGATGATTCTTTATGGGTTTTTCAAGAGCTACGCAGTGATGTGACATGCAAACAGAGATGATCACTTATTAAAGAACTTGCTATTTTTAGCAAGTGCATCCCAGCAGCCGCCTCCTAGCAATTCAGAATCATGAGCTGATTGCAATGCATCAGAAATGAGGACAAACAAAGATCATTTGATACGCATGCAGAGAAAATTAGGGTTTCCAACTTCGGGACCTGAAAAGAGGGGTAAAAAGTCAGAATTTTCGAAAACCGGTGTAAACCACCGCGATCAGCATCCTTCAAGGTATCTGCTGGTAAAATTTGAAGTCAAACAAAGCACTTACTATTTATAGTAAGTCATTTTGGAAACAGGCTAAAAATAGCAAATCAGGTGCATGCGCTGATGTCAGCAGGCAGGTCATGTGGTGAGGAGCGCCTCATTCAAATTTCAAGACAAACGGAGTTGTGGAGGTACTAGAAGCAAGTAGTTACTATTTATAGCAAATCACCTTCAGAAATGGGCTAAAAATAGCAGGCCAACTAATAATAGCAATGTCAACAGGGTAACAAGGTCGTAAAGATGCAGTGTTCAAAATTTCAAACCATTCTGAGCTTCAGAGATGCAAGAATCGGGAGACTTACTATAAATAGTAAGGCACAGAGAAGCTGGCTAAAACAAGGAAAAATGGCTAAGGCATGAATTTCATCCTGCAACACCCAGGAAATGCGCCCAAGGTGGTAGAGGCATGGAGAAAATTCTAAGTTAAAAACTCGTCCTCCTGCTTAGCCAAAATGCGCCTATGAAGCATAAAAGTCAAAAGGGTCAACGTTTTTTTATCCTATAGCTATGGCTAAATGCGCCCAACTCAAGTTGATGAGGATGTGATAAAAAATTCTAAGTATGAGATTCGTCCTGCACGCATAGTAAAATGCGCCCACCTTGAGAGTTGAATAGCAAATATTTTTCTAAGTGTTGAACTCGTCCTCCACCACCCTCCAAATGCACCCAAAATGAAAGGAGGTCAAAGCAGTCAACATGTTTTATCCTTCTCCCTATGCAAAATGCGCCCAAAAGCATGCATGTAAAGACAAAAACGAGGAAGGTGAAAGGCCACATGCTAGGCGTGGGAAGTTTCATCCACCACATATGCTCAAATGCGCCCAAGAAGGATGGCAAGTCAACAAGTCAAAGAAATTCGTCCTCCTCACCCATCTAAATGCGCCCAAGTTCAAAGAAGTCAATAAGTCAACAATTTTCATCCTTCATACATGCCTAAATGTGCCCAAATGAGGTCAAGTGAAGACAAAAAATGGGAAGTTGAAGAGTCATCCTTCATGCATGGGAAAATGCGCCCAAGTTGAAGATAGTAAAAGTGAATGTAGGATGGTAAATAAGGTGAAGGGTGAAATAAAATACTCCAGGGCGTGGTGAAGACAAGGTAAATGCTAGGCGTGGTTGTTATGCACCTTCAAGTCCTATATGCGCCCAAGGTGGTAAGTGTTATAAGGTGTTAGAAAATATTGCCAAGGCATGTGGTATGAATAAATGCTAGGCGTGATTTTATTCCTCTTCAAGTATGCTATGCGCCTGGGGTGGTGAAATAAAATGCAAGATGGTGTTGATGAATATTGCTAAGGCGTTGGAGTTTCAAGTGAAAATATCTTTCAAGTGTGAAATCAAATGCAAGGCAGAGTGATCAAAGCTAAAAAAATTTCCAAGGCAAAATTTTTTTTCTAAGGCAAAATTTTGAAGATGATTTAAAATTTTCTAAGGCAAAATATTTTCTTCCTTAGAAAATATGCCTAGAACTCAAGGTGATGAATTTTTCTTCTTAAAGCACAAGCAAGTTTTCAGAGATGAAGTCAGAAGATGATGACAATACAGGATGAATTCAAAAATTTCTCAAGTCTGAGCAACGGAGTGTTCACAAAGATGAAGAATGGATTTAAATTGGTGGAATAATATTTTTCTAAGGTTTAAAAATTTTAAATTTTAAATGAACCCGTTCGTTGTGTACCCATGGATTCATCGCATTTCAGATAAAATTTTCTTCTGGGTACTGAACATTTGTGATGATAGATGGATTTCCATGTCTTCCGCACTTCGCCAAGACCTTCAACATGAAGAATTTAATCGGTGCTCGAATTGTGAATTTCCCTAAGGGAAAATTTTAAAATTTTCTAAGGCAAAGTAAATAAAATGTGTTTTCAAGATAAATTTCTCCAGACAACGAATTTGAAGTGAATTGCCTAGATGATTTCAATCGAATTCTTCACAGATGAATTGTCCAGAGCGTCAGAGATGATTCAAATTTAAATTTGCAAGACAGAGCTTCGGCTGGGGAATTAAATGAATTTAAAAAATGAAATTTAATTAAACATTTTCGAAAGTAAATTAAAAGATGCCAGTCAAAGTTGAACTTCTAGAAGAACAAGATTCCTGACGTCGAGAGACAAGTGTCAAAAATACCAGAGAGGGAAATTCAAACGAAGTAGTGGGAATTTAATTCACTGGCTATACTTAGCCTCTTCTAGAATTCGATTTTTGCTATAAAATTGAGAGGTTATTCACTTCTTTTTCACAGCTGGAGAATTCGATTTGCTCTGAGTTAGACATTGCAGTGAGTTGTTGAAGACTGGATTGCTGAAGTTGCTTGAGAAGTTCGAAGTCTTGCTGGAGGTTGTTGCTGAAGTTCGATTTCCACTCTTGGGGCTGCATAGAATATTGTTGAAGTAAATATTGCTGAAGTAAAAGATTGTTGAGGAAGTACGAATTTATAAGAGTGAAGCTGCTAAAATTTGAAGTTGCTAAGAAGGTGCGCACTTGTTAAGTCTGCAGTAGCTGAGAATCGAAGAAGTGTGAATTCAAATCTATAGTTGCTAAAGTGTTGAATTTGCTGAGACTTTCTAAGTGATTGAAGCTCGAATTTGTTGAAGAAAGAAGTTGAGGTTTGCGAACGAGAAATAACATTGCAACTTCTTGAAGTCGACTGGCAGCCCTGCAAAGTATTTTATTTATTTTTCTAAGTTAATTTGCTGATGAGTGTCTATTGTTTTGCAGATGGCTGAGGCAAGGACGACCGGCAAGGACAACAATGGTGCATCCAGGCAAGCAGTTATAAAGAAGTTGAGCAAGACATTTATGTCAGAGTCAGAGTTCATTTCGAAGTTGGGCAAGCTGACAGATACCAACTTGGGCTCCATCAACCTAGAGACTTTCAAGAACAGAATGATGGGAATTGGTAGTCATCGACCTTCGAACACTTCGCACAACATTGTTCGAAGCGGATTATATGCAGCTGCTGGTTTCCCACCAGCCATTCAGTGTTCGGAGTTGATAATGGAGTGCGCCAACTGCTACGAGAAGGATCACAAGTCGATCATGTCACCAGATGGCCAAGTGCTCGCCAACCTCACTCCTGCTGCCATTGGTGAAGCCTTTGGAATTCCAGTGCACAGGAATATGGTTTACAAATCCAGGGAACGAGCTGAGCGAATGTATGCTTCTGCATTCGAGAGATGCACGGAGACGATCAATACTCACTGGATGAGCAATCCCAAGCCTTCTTGTACAAAGTTGCCGAGACAAATTATAGCAGATGACTTGAAGCAGGAGTAATGTGACCTCATTATGATGCTGAGTCGAGTTGGTGGTTGCCCACAGTCATTTATTTTTGAGCCTTGGATGTTCTACTACATCAACCTTGTGCTGGAAGGGAAAGACTACTAACTCTACCGAGATGATCGTATGACACTCTGTAAGGAGCTCTTGAAACCGGTAGCCAAATCCAAGACGTTCTATATGAGCTCTTACATCATCTACATGTTGGCTCGTATGACGAGGTATAGGGGAATTTCATACAAGGAACCTGTTGGTTGTGGCTCTCACCAATTCAAAATTCATGAGGCTTGTCTGCAGTTGCACCTGGAAAGTACTACCTATTACAAGCGTGTCAATGACGCCTTCACTATGCACCTCACGAGATTGCTTCAGGAGAGGATGCATCACAGAATCTCGAGAGAGGCCCAAGAATGGATTGAAAGGTATGGGTGCTGGTTTATATAGTTTCCGAAGTTTTCTTACATAAGGCTGCAAGGTTTTTCATCATATCCATATAGGCTGCCTAAGTACCCAACCAATAGAATTTTAATGTTAGAGATATCTAGGCAATTGGTTGCCTACGATAAAATTCAAAAGAAGAAGAAGGGAGGTGTTGACTACCCAATTGTCATGGGCAACTCGGATGAGGTGTGTCCTTCATTACAGGTAGCCAGAGAAGCCAAGAGTGAGCTTCAATTCTATCACTTTTCATATCACACCAGCCGACAGCACTATGATCCACATAATAACATCAAATGGGTATTGTCAGAGGAGTTTAAACACAAGGCAAATATCGAGGATTATTGGGCTGATGCATCAGATGAGATTGAAGTCAGGAAAAGAATGTTCTCTCGGTTGCCAATTACTTTGATCAGGGAGTGTGAAGTTGTTCCGGTTCCAGACCAGGTGAATGAGGATATGGACATTGTCCATCCAGATTATGCAGCAGTAAGAGATACTCCACTTCCACTCCCAAATTGGTCAGAACTAGAGGTTGCTGACTTGGACACACTCTCCATTCTAGTCCTGACATTTACCAGAACATGGGTTGACAGACGGGTGAGCAGATTGAAGAGTAGGTCAATTGCTTTGACTTATAATTTGATGGGAGATCACAGGACACCCACCACCGGCAGGAAGAAACAAATTACACGAGGTCCAGAATCCAAAAGGAAAGAGCCAGTTCGGCAGGAGCCCGTTTAGCCGAAGCCTCCACGAGTTGCAGTTGAGTCACCCACGCCATTGGAGACACGTTCTCCAAGCATACAGGAGGTTTCTTTGTTTGCTGATCAAAGGAATGCATTGAATCAGGTGCAAGTGGTACAGGAAAATAATCAGCCACCACGGAGGGAGTCAGTTGGCCAGAGTGTCAACACACCTGTTAGAGTTGATCAGCAAGATGATGAGGGGACTACTACTGACCCTCAGTTTCAACAAGAGTTAGAGGCGGCTTTGGAGGACGATGATGATATAGTTTCAGGAGACAATCAGCCACTTGAGGACGATGAGCCTCGTCAGAATGATATAGAGGTTGAACAAGTTCGAGAAGTAGAGGCACAAGAACAGCAGCCATTTGATATACAGTATACAGTACCCGATTGGCTCAGGGATAGGATGAGGAGAAGCCCCAGCAAGGAGATTGATCCAGCAGTTGAAATGGAAGAGTTCTTGAACAGGATCAGCACACCTCCACAGAAGAAGAGAGCACGAAAGTTTTCGAAGATATCAACTGATGAGGATGGTTCTTGTACCCTTCACGTGGCCGTGTCGCAGGTTGATTGTGACCGAGATGAAGCAGTGCCAGAAAATTACGTGGTCACAACTTTGGAGTTAGGACGCCCCACTGGTGCACAGATTGTAGAGTGTGATAACTCCTACCTCGCCCTCAAGGACAGATTATTCAAGAAGGAAGGAAAGTACAAGAAGTTGAAACGAGAGCATAAGGCCTTGATTGGATATGTGCAGCAGTTGTCTCGTTCTCGTGGGCAAGAGATTCCAGTGATAGAGCTTCCAGCAGAGATACCTAGAGAGTCCATCAGTGGCTTGTTGGAGTTAGGGAAGATGGCACAGGAGGCAGACAAGTGGGTCACAGGAGTTCGTGCTGAGACAAAAAAGTTTATGGAGGACCTTGTTTTTGCTTTTCAGTAGGCTTCTAGTATTTTGGCACGGATGGAGGCGGTTGATCAGGCTTGGGGAGATGCTTCTGTTTATCAGAGCAAAGTAATTCAACGTCTTGAGGCATTGAGGCATGTTCCTTTACATTGTTGATTGATTGAGGGGTCATTCAGAGAATGACAGTGGGCGATTTTTCTAGATGGTATTCTTCAAAGAATCACTTTTGATCGGTTTCTTCGACGGAAGACAAAAGTGTAGAGATTCAACCGTGGTACTAGAATGGAAGGCTATGGCCAATATCATTGATGGAGTCCGTAATACTTTTGAGGCCATATTTGCATGGTTGAAACCGCATGAGTGGAATGTTGATAATTTGAGGGGTATGTTGGTGCCTTTCTTTTCAGAGGTAAAGACCTTCGTACAAGATGATTTCGAGAACACTTCTACTTTCTCCAGCTTGATTCAAAGCACGCAAGATTCCTTAGTTGCCTGGAGAAAATCTTGTGCAAGTTGGGGCATGAACATTCACACGGGTAAGTTAGCTAGGGAATTCCAAATTGATTGCATTCCACCCATTTCACTAAGAGGTTGAGGCTGTACTCTGGTAAAATTCATGGAGTTTTGCAAGTTTAGAGAGGAGAATGGGAATGCACCACCGACAAGGATCTCTAGAGGATCGACTGTGGCATTTGGTCTTTACTATTTTTGGGGAGTGAGTGGGAATCTTTGCTCATTTATTGCCACCACCCCCATTCTCTAGGTAGCTTTAGGTTGGGGCTGAGGTGGCTTAATCTTTTAGCCACTCTTTTGATTGTAATCTTAGCCGGCCCATTTGACTGGCTACTCATAAAGGGGAGTCCCCCTATTTGTAATTCATTAGACATTAGGGATTAGACTAGCATTAGATTCGGAGATCAAACTAGAGAGTAGAGCAGAGTAGACATTTTGCTTGATAGTTTAGCATAGTGTGGAGAAGAAAGAAGGTTTTCCCTTTGAAAACTTTTGTGGAGATTGTTGTGTAAAACTTTCATGATAATAGATCTTTTCATTGATGGTGGAATTCTTCTTTGTCATGGATAGCTAGCAAGGTCTCTTCATCCTTTCAGATCCAAGTAGCATAAAGTAGCATAATTTTCATTTCATGCAAGTAGTTTACTTTGGATGTGTGGTGTTTTATTGAGGTAGCTTCATTTCATTCCATACCACTAGCAGCTTGTTGATGATAAGTTCGCCTTGCGTGGTCTACTAGACATTATCTTGAGTTTAACTTCGATTGTGATTTGTATACATATATGCGTCGTTCTAATGGTGTATGTATGCTAAATTGTAATCTGAACATCTTTTGCTATCCCTTTGAAGATTGCACTAATTTTGCTGAAGCTGTCCGAAGTGAGGCTAGGTGAAATTCGGTCGAAGTCCGCCGAAATTGAGCTCCACATATCTTGCATTTAGAATAGAATATAAGTTTCTTAGGCCCTACACTCATTTACTTTCCGCACATTTCTGGTTAGCTTTAGGAAAATGTACTTATTGTCAAATCATCCACCTTATACAAATCCCTTCCAATCATCTATTTATTGTTAACTGCAAGAAGCCTGAACAATTGTGTAAGTCCCCTCGTGAAAACAGCAATTCACATCAAACCAACTGAGGGTATTCTAAGTATTTCGGAACCTTGGAGTTGAACGTGCGAACTTTCTTGCAATCTTAGCGCACGGAATACTTTGATCAAGAGAGAATGGATTAGCCTTCGGACTATTTTGTTCTGCTAATTGGTGCGGTCATAAAAATCACATCAACAGAAAGAAGCATCAAGTCAAACTCAAGTATCATAAATGCCACTTGGAGGGTGTAGGATGTCCTTCTTTGGTGCCTTTACAGCTCATCATTTCCAATGAACAGCTCCTTGATCCATGTGTTGACTTCTTCCGTTTCCGGATAGTTAATGCTTTGATGGCACGACATCTCCTCTTCTTGTGCAAGTTGTTGCTCTTGGTAACTTTGGCAGCTCCATGCTTGGAATGACCTCTTCGCAGCTAGCAAGCCAAGCTGCTTATTGCCACGCGGGAGGTGGTAAAACTGATCTTTTTCTACAAGATCAGCCTTTCTTTCTTCTTCGTCCAGAGTAATTGCTGCAGCTCTCCACTGAGCGGGAGATGTATTCTTTTCAAAGATAAAGATCCGCAAACTACTGATGATGTCCGTTTGCTCTCTAGCAATGTGTGTAAGATCTGGTTGGAGAATTGCTGGTGCAAGGTCTAGTTGTTCAATTGGAGCCCAAGGACGCCAAATTGTCATTCTGTGAAGAAGAACTCGCATGTTGACTGTAAACACGGATGTGTTCAGACAACTTTTGAAAAACCCCTGAAAATAGCGCCCTGCCGAGAAGTATTTTTCCGGAAAAAGTCTAGCACATGGGTTTTGTTCGTGCTTCAATGTTGAACAAGCCCAGTTCCTCAAAATTTTGATTCTGAAACTTTTTGGGAAAAACCCCCAAAAATAGGGGCAGTAAGTTTGCTGATTCTGGAAAATCTGACGAGATGGGTTTCACTAGAAAATTATGCTGAATCTACCCAATTGATCAGATCTAATGTAGCCTGCTGCTTTGTGTGACATGCAAGAAAACCTAAGACAAGAAAAGAGGAAGTACACAGAAGATGGATTGGAATTTTTTATCTGACTCCCTGAGAAAATCTATCTCTGAATCCAACCTCAGATTAGCAATCTTCTTCTGCTTCAGATCTGCAAGAAATATCGAAGAACGGATGAAAACCTTGGCCAGATCTGTAAATGGCGTCCTTGAGAGCTTATGGCTGTTCTTGATCATCAACCTGCAATGAAATAATGAAGTGGGATGGCTATACCTTGATTACATAGACTCAAGCCTTAGATCCACAAGTTTGGGAACTTAACTCATGATCAAAAGTGGTTTTGGCTTGATCTGAAGTTCAAAAAGGTGATTTCCACTGATCGTGGAGTGTTTTAGCCAAGTTTAACTCAAAATATCTTGACTTTAGTCAACAACTTGACCTTTGACTTCTTCTAGGC
>VDFB02175925.1:0-25925 GCA_007258455.2 Sequoia sempervirens | reverse complement strand
TAGTTTGGTCACATGACTTGTAGAACAAAAGTTGTACCACTTGTATCTTTACACTACTTGTATTTCATAACTTTTTTCTCAAGAGAAATCTCACCGCCACAAGATAATGCCTTTGAGATAGTGAAAACAAAGAGAGGTTATTTTATATAGGCACAACATGATCCCATAGGATTAGATGATAAATTTCTAAGTCTCACGATGTCTGAGCAACGTCATGCTGAAGTTTGTAGCCATTTTTCACTTCGATCTCTTAAAGGATTCAACCGGTTGAACTTAGCTCGGAGGGATTCGACGCATTTGGGTGTAAAGAGGATAATTCCTAGTGTAAAAATACCCAATTGTATGTGTTTGAACTGTTAGTTTGGTTACAAAAGTTGCAGAATGAAAGTTGTACCACTTTGCAACTTTGCACTACTTGCATTTGACAACTTTTTCTCCAAGAGAAATCTCGCCGCCATAGGAAAATTCCTCTAAGATAGAAAAAAATGAGAGAGGTTATTGTAGATTGGCATAACATGATCCCATAGGCTTAGAAATTTTTTTTCTAAGCCTCATAGTGTCTGAGTAACGTCATGCTAAATTTTACAACCATTTTGCACTTCAGGCTTTTAAGGGATTCAACCGGTTGAACTTAGCTTAGAGGGATTCGAGATGTTTGGGTGTGAAAAAAGACTATTCTTAGTATAAAAGTACCCACTTAGACACATTGGAATTGTTATTTTGGTTACATGAGTTACAAAATGAAAGTTGCACTACTTTGGAACTTTACACTACTTGCATTTGATAACTTTTTCCCAAGAGAAATCTTGCTGCAATAAGAAAACGTCTCTGAGAAAGGGAAAACCAAGATATTTAATTGTATATGGGAACAAAATGATCCCATAGGCTCAGATGATAAATTTCTAAGCCTCACGATGTTTGAGTAACGTCATGCTAAAGTTTGCAACCATTTTGCACTTTGGGCTCTTAAGGGATTCAGCCGTTTGAACTTAGCTAGGAGGGGTTCAACACATTTGGGTGTGAAAGAGGACCATGCCTAGTGTAAACGTACACACTTGGATGCATTGGAATAGTTAGTTTGGTCAGACAAGTTGTAGAATGAAAGTTCCACCACTTTGCAACTTTGTACTACTTGCATTTGACAACTTTTTCCCCAAAAGAAATCTCGCCACCACAGGAAAATGCCTCTGGGATAGCAAAAACTGAGAGAGGTTATTGTAGATGGGAACAATACAATCATGTAGGATCAAAAAATATTTTTTTAAGCCTTATAGTGTCTGAGTAATCTCATGCTGAAATTTCCAGCCATTTTGCACTTCGGGCTCTTAAGGGATTCGGTCGATTAAACTTAGCTTGGAGGGATTTAGAACATTTGGGTGTGAAAGAGGACCATGCATAGCGTAAATTTACCCACTCAAACAAGTTGGAACTATTAGTTTGGTCACATGAGTTTCAGAACGAAAGTTGCACCACTTTGCAACTTTGCACTACTTGCATTTGACAACTTTTTCTCCAAGAGAAATCTCGCCACCACAGGAAAATGTCTCTAAGATAGAAAAAAATGAGAGAGGTTATTGTAGATGGGCACAACACAATCTCATAGGCTTAGATGAGAATTTTCTAAGACTCACGGTGTCTGAGTATCATTGTGTTCAAGTTTGTAGTCATTTTGCACTTCAGGCTCTTAATGGATTCAGCAAACCAGGAGGCTCAAACTCAATAAATTTGACAACTTACCTTCAAGAGGCATCTAACAATATTAAAATGATCTTTTAAAAAAATTCAAACAATCTTGCAAGTTAGACAACAATAAAAAGCACCTTTTTCTCAATTTCACCCATGAATCCTAATAGTAGTGGAAACTCAGCTTTTGGCCTTTTACTCAAATACTCTGCAAGACACCTGACAAACATATGATGGTTTCAAAAAACCATTTTAGATTTGTAACACATATCCCAAATTTAGAAATAAGTCTTTTGGAACAACCTCCTGAAATCACCCCTTCTACGCTGACCTAAGTAGGCTGATTAGGCCTAAATTACAAAGCAACATATCTTTAAACTTCTCACAGGCCCTTGAAACCTTGGGGAAGAATTTCCTATGCCTTCAAACCTCTAAAAGCATAATTTTTTCCCAAGGTTAACCCTTCCAACATACCAAACCACAAAACCCTCAATTTCATGTGAAACCAAGAGGGTTTATTCAAAATCCCACTTGCAGAACCTCCCAGACCATGCCAGTGACTCAAACATGTGTATTTTGACCCCTATGTGCTCAAAAGTTGAAAAAAAATCCACACTCATTGATTTTCACAAACCCTAGGCTGAGGGCACCATTTTCTTGTCTTCAAAGTTGTTTAAACTATATGATGTAGACCTGGGAGGCTTAATTCAATCAACTTGACAACCTACCTTCAAGAGGAATCTAACAAGATTAAGATGACCTATTTGAATAATCTAAATCATTCTCAAAGTCTGAAAAACAACAGAAGTTAGATTTCCCACTTTCACCCCTTGAATCCTTGTAGTACAAACCTAGTTTTTGACTTCTCACTCCAATTTCATCCAAAACACTTGGCAAACAAAATATGGATGAAAATACTCATTTCAAGGCTATAAAACATATGTGAGACCCAACATCAACTCCTTTGGACCAACATGGAGACCCAACACCCCTACCATGGGAAAACCTAGTGAAATAGGCCTCTATTTCAAAGAGAGTACCCTTCAAACTTCTCCAAACCCTCTAAGACCTTGGGGACACAGTTAATATGCTCAAAAACCTACAAATCCACCATCAGATTTCTCTGGTACGGACAAACTCAGGCCAAACTTGAAAACCCTTATTGTATGCACATTTCTTGAGGGTTTATTGGATATGATGTTTCCACAACTTCCCACACCTTAAAACCACCTTGAACATAGTCCAATAACCCTTCACATGCTCAAAAGTTCAAAAAACAAGACCTCTCATACAAATTTTATCATAACCTCAGCAAAAACCCCTCATTTACATGCATTCTCTTCACAAAACACTTAGGAACAAGTTTATCTCTCTTATTCCTCTCCCAACGCTCTATCCATGCATCCTAAACCTAATTCAAACTCCATAGGGCCCCTTACATGAGTTACAGTTTCCATAGAAAGTGTAAGGGCCCTTTAACACATGCTTGTTCACAAAACCCTCCAAAACAGGGTATACTGACTGTTCACAAGAAAATGCTTAAATGAGGCTTCCAATCTTTTATTAAACTTTCAAACTAGATAGAAATCAATTTTCACATAGACCCCTACATAGAAAGAAAGATTACATAGCTTACATCAACTTGTACGACCTGTACAAACTTGCAAAATAAGGAAAAACACAGAAAATTGAAAGAAAACTCAGAATTTCTTATTGTCAAAACCTTAAATCCTAAACCAAAAACCTTACAAATGATGTCTTCATTCCTTTTTAAAGGCCTCTCCATCTCAACCACTAGCCAAGTACCTTTTCAACTGATTTTTAAATCCTTAATGACCATTGGAATTCATAAACCCACCTTTTACACAATTTAATGCCTTTACAAACATAGTGAAGTATTTGCACATTATGACCTCCTAAAACCTTCCCAAAGGCTTGAAAATATCCTTGTTACATTAGAAAAACACTATTCTTGCACATATACATGTAAATAAAAAAAAGTTCCTTCCAAAGGCTACAAACAATTCCAAGTGCAAGATCACAATTTTCACTTCTTAACACCTAAACTCAAAACCTCACCTTAAAACCTACCTAGGGGTCTTAATTGACCTTATTCAGAACAAATAACCTCAAAAAACCTTTATTCCTTACTAATCATTTCGATGCTCAATAATTAGTGCTCCAATTGTAGGCATAAGGTGGAGGTGCTCCTGCAACACTATATAATTTAACCATAATATAACTAAGGAATATATGATATAATTTAACCATTATTCATTAAATTTTCAAACAATTTAAACATGCAAAAGATGAAAAAATTATTTTGCTTCTCAAATTCTATATATGAAATTATTCAATAATCAATTGTATGTCCATATACAAAAATGGCATCATCTCCAACTCAAACAAAGTTTTACAAAGTGTGGCATATTCCAACTCGATATCTATTCATAAAATGCATGCCAAAATGTCTATCTCATCCTCAACTACTGTTGGATCATCAAAATGGAGCCTCTTCTAGGAACTCTTTGGCTTTGAAGCTAACTGCACAAGAAAAATTCAAACCACAATTGAGATTGGTTATATTAGATAATTTAAAATTGAATAATTAACACCAAAATCAATATAAATCGAATTATAATTGAAGTCTAAAATTGAAATCTTGATTACCTTGTATATATATGTCTCTTCAAACTTTCATGAGTCCTAGAATATGCCCCTTTCAAAGAACCAATCATACTATATAGGTGAACACAAAAACATCAAATTGATACAAGTTAGCATACAATTGTTTTTAATAGGAACATATTTACCAAATACAAAATAAAATAAACACATACTTCTTTAGGAATCTCTTTATCTTTATCTCCTTCAGATGTTTTGACACCTCCTCCCTGAGGTGTTTCAACTCCTACTCCTTCAAGTGTTCCAACACCTACTCCTATAAGAGGAAAACAAGATAAACATATAATTTAATATATAATTTCGTTAATGGCAATTCAAATGACAATCAAGTAGGGGCAACTAGGACAACTAGGCCTCTCTTCCAAAGAGACACCTTCCCAAACACCTGCAATCAAGTCAAACACCATGGAAAATCATTAAATAGGTTACCAACCTTACGATTTCATAATTTGTAGAGCTCCAACCTGATGCAGAGTGGCAGGGGAAGCAACACCTTTTTCCAATAGCTTCTCTCAAATGCACACATCAACTTTACTATTCCTTCCAATAGGAAACTTGATCACCCAACTCAACTCACACACCCAAACATGTTTGAAGGACTTGGGGATGCTATGTACACTCTCAAAATGTCAAAACAAAACCAAATAACCTGAATTTACACTAAAAAACTACCATTCTCTCATCACTCTTACACAAGCCCAAGCAACTTTACAACATTGCCAACTAGGACAGTCAAAATAAAAACTTATTAAAGGCATTAACTAGAAAATGAAATAAGGTTTTAGAATTCTAACAAGATCCCCTACAGGTGCACAAATGCATGGGATCAAACTCCACAAATAGATGATTCAAAATATTTATTTTTCAAGCCACAAGAAGGCTTGATTTAGGTCAATGTACAGAAGGTTTGACTACCAAGGCACACCCCAACACCCCTAAAGAATTTTGTAGGTTCAAAAAATTCTCCCCAAGACCCAATTCACACCTTACATCCATTATATTTACTTAAAATACTTAGAAATCAAAATAAATGCTTACAAACAATAATTTTCTAGACTATTTCAAGGTAAAACCAAACCTAGGGCATTACATAACTTTTTCAAACCTCCATCTTTCCTCCTAAAATCAATTGAATTATGGAAAATTTTCATTTTTTAAGCAACTTAAATCATTAAATCCATGGCCCTCAACTAATTTTTGAAGGAGGGAACCGTTGATTAGCATAATTACATCATTAATGTTGAAATTACATTAAATTGCATTATGGCAACTTTGCAATTTTGAAGCAACTTTCAATTCTAATACCTATGACTTCTAAAACCATTCTAATGGCTTCAAAATAGCCTTATTACATCCTTAAGAGCTCAATCTTGCATATCCAAGTACAAATTTACAATTTTTCCTTCTCAAGGCTACATGACTACATTTAGTGCAAGATTGCAATATTTCACATTCTGACTCCAAAACTCAAAAACTGAACCTAGAACCTATCCAATGGTCTTATTAGACCTTATTGAAGATGAAAAACACTCAAAAGATTCATTCTAACCTATTCACCATCTATTTCCATCAAATTATCAAAAAGGGACAATGAGGTGTAGGTGCTCCTGCACCACAACCGCTCACCAAGCTACCAATCGACTAAACCATCACTCTCAAGCCACCAAACCTAGGTTTATAATGCAAACCCAAGTTGGATATCAACTAAAAATGACTAATACAAGATGTTCAACCAAATTTTCAAAGCAAGTTCAAGAGAACTTCTCAAATCCACTTGTTAGGTGTATTCCTTCTACCAACTTTCCCAAAAGACTTGTCAATTAAATAATGGATTTAGGCACGCATTAAGGACTTACACAACATACTTCAAATTCAATTAAGACTCCTTTGGATCAATATAGACTTCCTATACATCCACCATGGAAAAAATAGGAAAATAGGTCATTTTAACAAACGAACTACCCTTCAAAGTTATCCAATCACCATGAAACCTTGGGGAAGAAAATTAAATGCATCAAAACCACAAAATCCAGAATAGATTTTCACTTATATGGCCAAAAACTCTCCCAGCTCAATAACCCTCCTTTTCAAATGCAAAAACAAGGTTTTTGTGAAAATCTTCACTCCAAGGCTTGAAGAAACAAATCAATGGTCCAAAAAAATTCCATAGGGTCTTCCTAGTCATTTGACACACTCAAAAAATCAACTCCACTACAATTTCATTGAGAAACACTTCAAAGCCATGATTTTTCAAGGAAAAAATGCACTTTCCAACCCCAAGGCATCACACAATCATAACAAAAACTATTTATTTTGATATAAAATGCATTAATACATCTAATATAACATATTTCATACCAATCCACCGAGTTAAATAGTATTAGACATTGGGTGGATTGGTCAAAAGTACATTATTTTACTTTCAAACCCTTAATAATGGAAAAATAGGGTATTCACTGTATATTTCCAATTTCTCTCACAAAATAGAAAGTTAGGACTCCAAACCAAGTGAAGATAAAATTAAACTCATAAAAATTCAACCTCTAAAGATTTCAAAGAATGATTGGGTCTGTACAATCTATACAACAACAAACAAGTCTAGAAAATAGTGAAAAAAACTTAGAAAATGCACCAAAAACATGGTATTTTGAATTGTGTGAGTTTTCTACACCTCCAAAAACCTTGATTCAAGCCTAATAAGGCATCTTATATAATTTAAAAACCATAAACACCTTCAAACCAACCAACTTGCACCTAATTACACTTTAAATGACTCTAATTTTGAAAATCAACACAAATCAGCAAAATTGTTGTTGACATCATTTGCAACATTTTGCATTTTTGCAATTATTGAACTCAAAAGACCTTAAACACCTCTATAAACCTAAATATTATCATTTAGACCTTATTTAAGCCTTTATTCATGATTCAAAGCACAACCATCAAAATACCCTGCCTTTACCCACTTTGACAATTTTGACAATATTGACAATATTTCATTTTTTTACAACTTTTCACAATTTTCTCATGGAACCAAGATGAAAAATCCCTCAAATGAACTTTTGAACCTTTTTCCCAAGGCCACATTCCATCACTCCAATCATTTTTCATATCTACATTAATGCAATTTTTCAAACCCTTATACAATTAAACTTAAACACTTGAAATAAAGCAATGATCAATAACATGACTTTACAAATTTAATGTGATTACTTATCAATCAATCCAGGGAACCATATAGGTTTTCTCTACTCTTTATCATGTCAATATTTCTTCATGGTAAGACTCATGCACTTTCCACAAGTTCTTGTTTGCAGTTCTGCCCTTATACTTGATCAAATGATCGTTGGTGGCGATGACAAGGTTCGAGTAGTGAAGAATATTTTGATGTGTTTCAAAGTCCTCAAAGAACCAAACTAAAACATTCTTAACTAGGTACCTTCTAAGCCATGTTACACTAACAACCACCGAACCTGTAGGATATTCTATGTTTTCTCCATCTATAACTGGGGCCTCCAATTTCTTTTTGGCCTCGATACAACAACACAAGTAATAATCTGTACCCTCTTCATTGTCTTCATCTACAATCACTACATATACGATCCCTACATTGATATGTTCATCTTGTTAGATGTATTTAATGAACATCAAAATAAAACCTCAAAGTAAGATATATTACCTGGTTCTACAAGGTCTGATACATGATCAAAGTCAACAGATGATTGTATCTCTATGATTTGTAGAGTCGTTGGGAGCTGATAAGTGTCAAGTGGGGTTAGACTTCTTACAAACCATTCATCAACCTACTCTGTTGAATCATAATCATTTCATGCTTGAATTGTACATGAAGAACAAAAGCACGTCATATTTTGCATATGGATAGTCCATGTACCTGCATTGGAGATTCTAAAAGAGTGTAGCTCACTCGATCCTATTACTGTACAATAGTCCTCATATTTTGCAATGTTAGTATCATCTACTAAATGAAAAAATATATGAGCTAAACAATTACCTTGACTACCTGGACCCATTGCATGATTGCACCACTCGACAATTGATCTTGTATATGTCAACTTTACACTATCTTTGTACTTTAGCTCTTCTCATGCAAGGGCTCTTTTGATACATGAACCCGTGCCATCATGCTCCCCCTTTCCATGCCCGGCCTCTGAGAAGTTCCAGATATGTTGAACACCACTAATCTTATGCATCCTGCTCAACTAGTAAAACATTCTAGCATTCTTGAATTGCAATGTATAATTATTTGACCATTTGATATGTTGACTGAATGATATTCCCCTACTGGCTAGATCATCATAGAACATTTGAAAGCAACCTTGCACAAACTCGGTAGAATGTGTGCGATCATCACTGATGTAAAAGTGATACTCCCTCAATACTTTCATGTTATCCTCTGTACTATTATTTGCATGAATGAATGCTATATGCACAAATATAGCAACTTGTGTGGAGTTGCAGTACTATGATTGCACCTCGTTCTATGGTTGTATTCTGTACTTCTCCACGAATTTGACAACTGAAACAATTCTATGAAGTGGAAATGTGTCCTTGCATAACTTGAACTGTGAGACCAACCATTGAGCTCTATGTGTATGCCTTGCATACTCATAGACCACCTAATCATGGAAAATGCCCATAAATTGATATACTGGAATCTTATCACTAACCAATTGACACTTCTTTGTTTCTTTCCCATCTTTTAAACTGTAGGCCATTTTCTTGTATTTTCCAAATTTGACAATTTTGTCTCCAACTGTGTGTACTAGCCATGTGTTGGAAAATTGGAAAATGTTGCATGCAACCACAATGATGAAATGTGCCATCCAAACATTACTTGTAAAAAATTTGACCATCCTCTCTTTGACATAAAATGAAAGATAAGAATTTCCTTGAGGATTTTGGTGGAGGCCTTATGTTACATTCATGCAAAATATTGTTAGTATGCATATCTACACATATACGTCGATAAACATCATAATGGTTAGAAAACGCAATATGTACTTTACAAGAAGTAGTGGGTGGGTATGTGCAGGATCATCATAGAAAAAATAGGCCCTTAAGTGGCAAAAAAATCAAAAAAATCAGAGTTAGGCAACTTCACGTAAAATTTTGAATAAGTTATCTATATTATTTCAAAAATTGGGTGTGTGCAAGAAGTTGAGTCCACTTTTTGGCCAAAAAGTGGAAGTTTTTCCTTATTTTCAGAATTTGACACATTTGACCTTAAAATTTGAAGCACTTAGAGATGAAATCTTTAAAAAAGTCACTAATCATAAAATGTAGTGCTCGGAGTCTAGTTTCCAAATATGTAATTTATTTTAATACCATGATTGTACAAGTTGAGTTTTAATAGGAATTTCTAAAAACCATTGTTTAAAAGTCTTTTTTTTTTACCATACCATGCATGCGTACGACATCCATATTTTGACTTAAATTATCATATTTTTCTAAATCCTTTTGGGAAAAGTTTTATGACTCACTAAAGCTTGTTCTTGATTTTTTTTGTTATTTTTTAGTGAATATTTTTTTTTGTTAAATTTTTATTAGGCACATTTGTCATTTTGAAAAATCGTCATGTACGGCATGCATAAGATGACTTAGACTTATCATTTTTTATTTTTATTTTTATTTTTAAACTGAAAAGAATTGTCTGAAGTTTGTTCTTGTGCAATCCATTTGTCAAAATGTTATGTTGATCAAAAGTTATTAAAATAGTAAAAAACCTTGATATTTAAAGTTTATGGACCAATTATATTAGAAATTAATTGAAAAATAGAAAAAATAATCCAATTGAAAAAAAAATTACATATTTAGAATCTGCATTGTTTCATCTAAAATGGGTTTTAATTTCCTCAAAAAATTCTGCAAAAAAGGTCGTCAGCCATATGTCCAAAGTCGATATTTTTCTTTGACATTGTTAGGACCTTCAACTTGCAGGTCAAACCAGGTTGAAGGCCTAGGTTCTGACTTCCAATGCTTTTCCCAAACCAAAAACCTAGGCAAAAACCTTACCACAATGCAAAAAAAAATCAAATTTTAAAAACTGGTATCCCGATTATAAAACAAGATCTTGTTTATTAATAAACGGGATCCCATATTATAATCGGGATCTCATTCCTCATTTGGCAATATTCGGACCATTGCAAAGGAAATGGGATCCTGTTTCCTGGCCAATGGCTCCGACATTCAATGCCGATGAATGGGATCCCGATTATAGAGAAGGATCCCGCTTATTAATAAACGGGATACCGTTTTATAGTAAGCGAGATCTTGTTTATAAAACGGGGTCCCGTTTATTTTATTTAAATACACTGTAGAAAATTACTGTGAAGTATGCAACTTCACATGTACGGACAAGAGCAGTAAAAGTGAACTATTTTTCATAAGTTATAGTATTTACAGGTGGTGAACTTGATTTTTAGTTCATTTTATCAAACAGAGCATCATCTACACCATTTTTGAAGTGAAATTATGTTATTTTTGTGCTTGTTTGGAGGAACAAAAGGTTTCAATTTGCAATATGGATTGAATTTTTCAAAGGAGGCATGAAGAAAACAATTTTTAAAGTAGAATTGTGGTAGTTTTCTACTTGTTTTGAGGAACACAAGAGGAAGAATTTAGTCCTAATAGGTATTCAACTTCCAATTTTGATTGAATATTTTGAAATATTTCACTATTAACATTCATTTGTGCTTGAGAATTTTATAATTATGGGAGATAAAGCTCATAATAAGAGAAGGAAGACATTGACTCCTCAAGAAGTTGAAGCAAATAGAGAAAAATAGAGACAAAGACAAAGACAAAGAAGAATGAGAATGAAATCAATGAATGATGGTGGAGCAACCTATTCAACAACTATTGAAGATGAAAACATTGAGGATACCATGGTTGTAGATGAAGCTAATTTGCAAGGATTCAATTTGGAGAAGAATATGATTATACAAAAAAGTCCTACTATGTCTTCAAATCCCTCTTTGAATGCTATGGAGAATGTTTCAATATGCACAAATCCAGGTGCGTCTTCAAATCCACATGAAATGGTAAATTTGTATGTAGAAGTCTTACAAGATGCTGGACTTAATGATGTTGACATTGACTATATTCAGAGAGATGAAATTTTTATAGAATTTGTTGAAAAGAAAAAATAAAAATCTTTTGTTGCAAATGAAAATCAAAATGACAATTTTATTGAAAATGAAAACAAAACCTGTATTTTTGATGAAAATGAAAACCATTTTGTTGATGAAAATGAAGATGAAAATGTAAATGGAAATGAAGATGAAGATGAAAATCTAGAATGTGATGTTGAATTTAATGAAAATAATTTTTTTAAATTGGAAGTGGTGTTTTCGATAATCTTCCTATCAAATTTCTTGGAGGCAAATACAAACACATGCTAATAGAATATACACCAAATTCTTTTATCATAAAAAAATTGCATTTCAATGTCAACTAATGATGCAATTGATGAGAATGAAAAAAATGAGGAAAGTAATGAAAAGGTTAGGCTTTTATATTAAACCAAAAAGAAAAGATCAATCATTAAAACATGTTATGTCTACTGTTGCTAGTGCCATTCAATCTATTGGAAAAATAGTCGATCTAAAGATAAAAAGCATAAGAAGAGCTATAACAACTGCTATAGTTAATAAAACAACTTTGAATAAAAGAATGGTAAGCAATATTAGTGAAGTTTTAAAAATGCATCCCTAAAACATTACTAAGAGTGGCAAAAGAAGAGAAAGTATAGAAATGATCCTATCAATCAATGTTGGGTTTCAGTGGACGACTACCGAGGTCTGATATAAAATTGAATGTTGAAATTAAATCTTTGATTGAAAAATATTGGCATGATAATACTAGGGTTTCATCTAATGCTAGAGATGTTTTAAAATTAAGGGTGGGGTCCAAAGTTCACGCATCCTCACCCAAAACACCTATTAGATACAACACAAACTAAATTTTATAGAAAATTTTGTAGTGATTCAATGTTACCTGTAATATTAAAATAAGTCAAAGGTCTTTTGAAAATGTAAACCCTAGGTATGTAAAAATTAATAAGTAATGAATATCTTGTTGTTGTAAAATACATGTTCAATTTCATTATTTTTATGATGTTTCTCGATATATATGTTGTACTTGCATACTAACATGATTATACAAGATTGTGGTATTGATATGCCACTTGAAGCAATAAGAGAGTTTATTTTAGGTTTGTTTTGTGAAAATCTAATGATAAATTATTTTATTTAAGTTCTTGTATTTCTAGACAATGCATTAACTATGGAAATCTTTCATTTTAAGAATTTGTTTGCATGAGTGATGATCATGATTTTGGCCAACAATTAGTAGATGTCAAAAGATTTAGGAATGTTCACTATTCTTTAAAAGATGGAAAATAGGAAAGCGTTGTGATTTAGTTACAGAAAAGTTAGTATGCATGCATTTATGAGTGAATTTAATAATAAATT
The DNA here is from genome assembly GCA_007258455.2 of Sequoia sempervirens. NCBI lineage: Eukaryota > Viridiplantae > Streptophyta > Pinopsida > Cupressales > Cupressaceae > Sequoia > Sequoia sempervirens. Next base: position 13,065 of record VDFB02175925.1, on the reverse strand, counting down.
TTTACCAAAATATGTTATGCACTCTGAACATGCTCGATGGCTTGATGGCCAATTTCACGCATGTAGAAACACATTTCCAATTGGTACTATACTTTCAGTGGTTGATTTTGTAGAGAATTATACTCTCGCCTGCAAGAGGAAATTCAATCTCAATATTATAATTCAAATGCAAGTAGCTATGTTTTTCCATATTGTTTATAGACATGCAGATGATAGCACTAAGGATGATAGAAATTTTGAGGGAGTATCATTTTTATTTGAGTGACAATCGGTTACACTCATTAGAGTTTTTCAATAGTTTTAGTATATTTTATAAAAATTTAAGAGAAAGAGGAATCCATATGAAAGAACACCTCATATGGTTAGATAATTGTACGGGGCAGTTCAAAAATGCTAGAATGTTCTATTGGTTAAGTAGGGTTCACAAGGAACTTAATGTCCAACATATATGGAGTTTTTTTGAAGTTGGGCATGGTAAAGGAGAACATGATGGAGCTGGTGCGTGTGTCAAAAGAATTTTTGCTAGAGAACAATTAAAATTCGAGGATTCAGTAAAATTTAAAAATGCACATGAGATTGTGGATTGGTGTAATAGAAGATTATCTGCACCTGGTTCGAGTGTTTACTCTATAGTTCATCGATTCTATTGGTTGGTGGAAGAAGAGAACATTGTATCTAGAGTTGATTGTGAGACAATTAGTGGATCTACTAAATGGCATTCATTTAGGAGTGAGACAACAAGCACATGGACTATTTGGACAAGGGAGCTTGCATGTTTTTTCCATTTTTGTATCTCAGGAGATTGGGAAGCTTGCGAAAATGAAGAATGGGTTGAACAATGGGAGCAAAGATCATTGACACCTGCAAAAGCACATAATCAATATGAAAGAACTATTGAAGAAAATGATCAATTGTTTGCATTTGAAGATTATGACCATGTTTCAGACCTTGTACAAGAAGGTAATTTTAATTCAATTTATTTCATTTTATTTCACTTTATTAAGTTATTTTGTAATACTAAATTATTTATATGGATATGCACAAGTTATTAAATCGAATTTTGTTGGCGGACATGTGTATGTTGTTATTGCACCTGAGAGGAATGAAGAGAAAACAAAATATTGGTTGGCTCGTTGTGTGGAAACTAAAAATAAGTTGATAACACCTCGAGAAGATGATGATGGCTTTAATTATCCAACAGGTACGGTGATCCCCTTAAGACACCTCCTTAAGCAAATTTTGATAACAAGTTTTAGATCCCCTTAAGCAATTTTTTAGAACAAGTCTTTGATCCCCTTAAGAAAATTTTGAGAACTTATTTGATGATGGTTTTTGAACATGTTTTCCAATAAGATCGGTGGTGGTTGTTGGCACTTGGCTATAAAAATACTTGAGAAGAAAGAATGGTCTACCTGCATTCGAAGACTATGAAACACATAAAAGATTATGAATTATTCACATTTGGTGGTGGCAACAAATATAAAACTAGAGCAGTATTGTGGAAGACCTTCAAAAAAATTTCTATGGTCAATTTCTATGGAAGAGCATGAGGCAATCATAGATGCATTGCAAAAAAGAGAGGATGCAGATGGTACAATGGAATAAGTAAATACAGGTAAATATAGTTTTAGTTTTATTTTGTCCTTTTAAATACATTAAATACATGTTTCGACATTGGTCAAGTGTGTTATTAGTTGAAATTGATTTAAATTTTTCTTTTATATATCCTTAAGGAATAATCACAAAAAGGATCTAGTCCATGCAGATTCAACTTAGACAACATGGAATACTTGGTAAAAAGGGTAATTATTAGTTAAATTATATTTAAATACATGTTTTGATTACATATTGATATCGCTTGGACATTAATAGTTAAAATTTATTTATTGTCATTTTTTGTATCCCAAAGCCATCATTGCATTGATCTCATACTTTGAAACAAAAAGGAGAGGATGCCTGGATTCAACCTACAAACATGTGTGGAATACTTTTAAATGCAGGTATTTGAGTTTTGTACATATACATAGTTTTATATAAATTAAAATATGTATGTTTTGATGATTTCATTGATATTGCTTGTACCTTTTTGATATTAGGTGGTGTGAAGACCTACTACATTCTAGCCACGAGTTTGAGATGTTCTTGAGATGGCATATCCAAATTTTGTAAACATTGTTTTGAGATGACATATATGTACATACATACTTACAAAATTAACATACTCTATGTACTTCTATGTATCAAATCAATATTCTATATATTTTGTTTCTTAAATGTGCATGTTTTCCTACTTTGAAACTTTATGTTTATGTGTATAATCACTAAATATCATGCATACATTATTGTTAAATCAATTATATCCTTAAGATGTATTATGACCCCTTAATACATCCCCTTAAGACACCCCCTTAAGACCTTAAGACACCCCCTTAAGACCCCTTAAGACATCCCATTTAGGCGTATTATGACCCCTTAAGACATCCCCTTAAGATGTTCTATTATGAACCTTTTGGACATCCCCTTAAGACATCCCCTTAATTAACATGCTCTATTATGACCCCTTTAGACATCCCCTTAAGACCCCTTAAGACATCCCCTTAGTTAACACGTTCTATTATGACCCCTTTAGACATCCCCTTAAGACCCCTTAAGACATCCCCTTAATTAACACGTTCTATTATGACCCCTTTAGACATCCCCTTAAGACCCCTTAAGACATCCCCTTAATTAACACGTTCTATTAAGACCCCTTTAGACATCCCCTTGAGACGTATTATAACCCCTTAAGACATCCCCTTAAGACGTTCTATTATGACCCTTTAGACACCCCTTTAAGACATCATTATTTGTTTTGACAACTTATAAATTAGTGTTAGATGAACTATTATTTTATAGTATTTATTAATGCTTTTATTCTCTAATCTTTCTATGGTATTGTTTATTTCTTAAAAATTTTATCCTTTCCGGTATATATAAATAGATTGCTTTTGTTTGTAAATTATGATTTATTGACCACCATTGATTGACGTGAATTGAATAAGTTCATTGAGTAATTATTGCTATTTATTGAATGTACATATCATGTATATCATGTATGAAATCACTAAATTTTCAAAGTATAAATATTAAAATGTCCTATATTAATCCATGTATGAGATCACTAAATTTCACATTAGTGTCCTCTATTAATGTCTTGACTATGAACATAAAATGCATAAATGTACATGTGTAAACTAAAATTTCAAACAATAATAAAGTCCATAATTTATGTAACATATTAAGTGCATGAAACCAATATATTAAGCGCATGAAATAAAGTCCAACAAATTACATGAGAAACAAGAAATATAGTCAATGAAATAAACAAATATAACACATAAAATCACATGTTTCTAGGTCATGTACTGTCTCTATAATCAAGAGACCTCTTCACACCATGTGGACTATGTGGATGACCTGAAACACTCTGTATAAGAGAAAGATGAAATTAGATGTAAGACAATAAAAAATGATTTAATGAAAATTTAATTTATAATCCATCATAAAATTAAATTACCATCATATCTACGTCTGTATGCTCTGGTGCACCTGAAGCAACCTCTAAATTCTCTAAATCAATCTACATAAACAAGACAAAGAAATTTGAAATTAGATGTACAACTCTATAATTAATTTTTTTTAATTCAATTTAATTTATAATTTATCATTTTTTAATTGTACTGTATTCTGAGGTTGTGCACTAGGCTCTTCTCTAGGACCTGTCTGTACATGCTCAACTACAAGATGTGTCTCATGATATAAAAGAAAAAGAATATGTAAAAATCTCATATTATGTATATATTCAATTTATAATTTATAATTGACTTTAAATATAACAATTGAATTTAAATATAATAAAAAAAAAAAATTACCATTTGATCTGGAACCTTCTCTACATGTCCTCCTAGTGGTGTAACTATGTCTGGGCTAGGGTTGAAAGTTGCACTAACAAAGTCCTACAAGATCAAAATTAAAGCATGTACAATTGAATTAGGTTTATATATATATATATATTCAAGTTTGAACATTTTGTGTAGAAAGTTTTGTCAACAACATGGATATCAGTGGCCTCACGAGTAACTACAACATCAAATGTTTTCCCAATTCCCATTCTTATTGTGGTATCAACCTAGACATACATGTACATAGACATTTAACACTTATAATATTTGCAAGTGTACATGCATGCATTTCATCTATCAAGTGAATTCAAAACTCATAAAATTGTAACTATACTAATGTAAACTTTAAACAAATTTACAATATCATTGTACCTGCCCCTGATCTATGACACTCGATAGTGGAGGAGTGCTTGAAAATCCCTTAGGAGGAATCAACGTGGATGCTGATTGACTCACCTAAACCAACATAAATATTTGAAACATATATGTGATTCAATTATAAATTTAAAACTCAAGTTAAATAATTTATGATTTCATATATAATTTTAAAAATTGAAATCAAAATACCCCATAAGGGTTGCTGAGTATGACCGGTGTCGATGTATGTACTCATGGAACAGATGATTTCCCTTGCATCGTTAGTGCCATCTGTACACCAAATAATTTGATTGTTGAAATGTATTGAAAATTTTTCTTTGATATATACAACCATCAAAATTCTTATAAAATTAACGTACATCTAGATGCATATTTATACCTATGTCGTAGTGTCCTCAGACTGATGTTTTTCTATGAGGAGCTCTACAAATGAACTGATGCGACTAGATGAACCACCAAAATCTCCCCATCCACCTGAACTAGGTGTGGCTTGATCAGGTCCATAGAATACTTGATGACAACTAGTACATATATGGGGGACGGGCCTCAACACTCCTGAAGTGGTACTCGGACCAGCTCCATAAAAAAATACTCCATCATCATCATCATCTCTATGCTCCCCACTCGCTATCACAGAAGCGTGTTGATCAAGGTCTCCTGCGAGTGTACTAAGGGAGCCTAATGTTGAGACTAGAGCTTGATGATGTACAAGTGGAGGAATGGGAGAACGAAGAGCAACAATAAGGGGTTGCACATGCATGGGGCATCAGGGATCAACCCTTGCCCCTAATCTTTGTTGGCATGCTTCCACCAACACCCTGAAATGATCTAAAATCAAAATAATTGGGCTTTTTCCCCCAAAACAAACTCTACATAAATTTTTCTCAAAAAATACAATGGGCACTCCCAATTATCATGTGGGGGACTATAAAAAACCATATACCATCGATCCCAAAAATGTGCACTCATCTGTGGATGTATGCACCACCTCATGGATATTCTAGATTTATTGGGTGGAGTGGGTTGTCGAGTAACGGGGTCAAGAAAGTAGGGGGCTAGATGGGCTTTCATTATTTTAAGGTCTAATATTTTTTTGTAAGAGAGACCATCAGAATAAAATTGTCTCATTTGTTCTCTGTCTTGTCGATGCCTATCAAGATCATAATCGATCATCCTGATGGAATCAACAACGTTTTGCATTGCAGATGCAAAACGTCTCACATGTGGAGGAATCAATGCTTGACTCCTCGCGATAGCAATGACTACTTTGTAAGGATGAACTGACCATTTATTCATGCCTCGCCTGCCCCGCCTGTACGTGATAGGTGTTGATGTGGTATATTGGGCGTGGAGGTGGAGGGGGAGTGGGGGGAGGTGGAGGTGGGAGGGGGGCAGCGGATGTGGCTGTGCCCCAGGTGGTGGATTGATGATAATACTCAATGTTAAAATCATCCATGATATGCTCGACATAAATGTGCACCTACATTAAATCATACAAAATAGTCCATGTGCATACATATATTAAGACAATATATTTAATTAAAATAGGATGAGCAACATATACATTAAGATCATATATTTAATTGAAATGCACATATATATACATTGATTGTTCAACTCAAGAGCATGTCCATACAAAATTCAAAATTAAATATATGTACATGTACATTTAAAATAAAAAATATGATACATAATTTTCATGCATAAAAATCATTAAACTAAACTATATACATACATACAAATTTCAAAATTTAAGAACTATATATGCAATTTTTTAATACATGCACATACATACTAAACAATAAACTTGAAACATTCACAAAAACTCATTTTATGTCTAACACACACACACACACATATATATTACAATTTTTCATAGGAGAAATCAGCTAGACCAAGGAGAATCATAAATATATACTATTATATACTATTCTACTACAAGCTCATAAATTCCACCAAATTCATAAATCCATGTCACTAAAAATATCCATCTAGAACCAAAATCATAAATTCATGTCACTAAAAATATCCATTTGGAACCAAATTTATAAATTCATCACACAAAATATTCATCGTTTACCAAATTTATAAATTCATAAATATTTAAGGTCATTGTTTTAATTTATAAACTAATATGGCTCTCTACTGCATAGATCTTCATTTCTTTGTGTTTTCCTTTTCAAAATCAGGAGTTCTCCTCTCCTCTATCCATTGTCAATGATCATCTATGATCTCATCCATAGCCCTGACAGCATCAACAAGGGTTTGCATCCTAGATGTGCTGGCAAGGTGATCCCACAAAGCTGGTTTACAATTTTTGGGAGGAACTATTTTTTGTTGAAATCAAATATTTTTAGAAAATATAATGATTTAAGCCTTAAAAGGTTCCATTTAAATAATTCCAATTGAAGAGGGTTTGATCAAACTACCTTAAATCAAACCCCCTTAGATAGAACCCCACTAGTTTTAAACCATACCTATAATAGAGTCTCCTTTACACCTATCAAAATGTTGATAAAAAAACCATTTTGATTTACCTTTTGGGGGATCAAATGAATTGAATTTTAAATTTACTTTTCAAGCATGTATTCCTCTTATTATAAGCTTCCCAAAGTATAATTCTTTAAATAAATTTAATTTTTATTTATTATATTTTATTTCTTATATTTCTTGTGAATGTAGATTTTCACTAAAAAATCAACCCTATGTTTTCGTACATGTGGAAAAATAGTAGATTATTAAAAAAAAGAAATTAAAAATATTATTGCACCAGATATTGAAGTCCTTGATCCAATAAAGAAAAAAAAAATGAATTTCGATACATACAAAAAAAGTTACGCGTTATACGGTCACGCTATGTCCGAATTATAATTGGCTTCCTGAATTTGAAACCTGATTAAAGAAAAATATTCAATAAAAAACTAACCAAGTGGAAGCACTAGATATCAGAGTTATGAATATAAATTCAAAATAATTATAATTTTATCCTTCATGGAAAAAAATTTATGTGTTATACGGTGAGCGTCACTTTTTAAAAAAGTTGTTTTCTAAAAAAACTAGTTTTTGAGGGAGATGGAAAAATAAGTGCAATTTGATTCCAAAAATTTTGAAAAAAATATATTTAGAATGTATAGAAAAAATTTCACGAAACTCTAGTTTGCATCATCTTCAAATTCCTCACGATTTAGCCGCTATAGGTGCCTGAAAGTGAAGATCTAGTTAAAAATAATTATTTCAGTGTCCAGTTTGGCCAAAATTTGTAAACCACTATTGTGGGATCACAACATCCTCACAGGAGGTGCGACACATTCTTCATTTTGAATAATGTTGATTTGATCTTGGATGGTTCTAGCAGAAGCATTGATTTGTTCTTGCAAACGATCATGTTCATTGATTTTTGGTGGTGGAGGTGGGGGGTTACGAGGTGGAGTGGGTGGAGGTGGAGGTGAAGGTGTTGGAGATGGATGGCGTGGAGGTGGATTGTGAATATTATTGAATGGATCTATGTGATCTTTAAGATATGAGTGAACCTGCATTAGATTTGTAATTTCAAGATGTAAGATACATGTTTAGGAAATACCTTTAAACCATTCAATATAAATGGCCTTAAATAATTGAATACAAATGATAAAATTATATGTAAGCCTCATTTATATGTCTAAGGCACATGTTATTTGAATGAAAATACAATTAACTATTGATATTGTATAATATTGCAGGATCTTATTATTGTTAAATTTGGTTGGGCCTTGGGAAACTTCTTGATCACTGTAAAATTTTAAGTTCTTGGATCCTTGAAATGTCAATATCAGAACCCCCCAAGAAATTGAATTTCACGATTTAGGCACAGGATGGCTCGGGGATTTCCACGCCTAGTGAGGTCCTAGGGAGAAATGGCATACCAAGTGAATAAAAATTTCAGAAGTTTCCCAAGGCAAACCAAATTTTCATTAAGAGCCTTTAAAGAAAAAAAAATGATGGCTTTAGGGTTTACAATTTAGACTTTAGAGTTTAGGGTTTAGGGTAATAGGATAACTTAAGGGGATATATGTAGTAAGATCCTAGGAAAAAATTACATGGTATAAGGCAATGAAATTTGGTGGAGTTGCCTAAGGCAACCAAATTTCATTAAGAGCCTAAGAAAAAAATGATGGCTTTAGGGTTTACAATTCTAATCTTGTTTAGGGTTTAGGGTAATAGGATAACTTAAGGGGATATATGTAGATAGATCCTAGGAAAAAATTACATGGCATAAGGGAATGAAATTTGGTGGAGTTGCCTAAGGCAACCAAATTTCATTAAGAGCCTAAGAAAAAATGATGGCTTTAGGGTTTAGGGTTTATACTTTAGAGTTTAGGGTTTAGGGTAATAAGATAACTTATAAGGATACATGTAGTAAGATCCTAGGACAAAATTACATGGCATAAGGGAATGAAATTTGGTGGATTTTCCTAAGACAGCCAAATTTCACTTTAAGATCCTAGGTAGGACAAAATGAATGGTTTAGTGTTTAGGGCTTAGAATTTAGAGTTCAGGGTTTAGGGTTTAGAATTTGGAATATTTAATGAACTTGCAAGTTAGTGAAGAACATTTTCTTGTGGAATAGTTGATTGAGATCTACTCTTGTTTCAACTGATCAACCTAGATCATGATGGCAACATTGATCACCAAATTTTAAGAACTTCTTTGATCTCCTTAAGAAATTGAATTATGATTTAGGGTGATAGGATGGCTTAAGGGGATTTACGTCTAGTGAGTTCCTAGGAGAAAATGACATGGCTCAAGTGAATAAAATTTGGTGAAGTTGTGCAAGGAAACTAAATTTCATTAAGAGCCTTTAAAATAAAAATGATGGCTTTAGGGTTTAGGGTTTATACTTTAGAGTTCAGGGTTTAGGGTAATAGGATAACTTAAGGGGATGTACATGTAGTAAGATCCAAGGAAAAAATTACATGGCATAAGGGAATGAAATATGGTGGATTTTCCTAAGACAACCAAATTTCACTTTAAGGTACTGGGTAGGACAAAATGAATGGTTTAGTGTTTAGGGTTTAGAATTTAGAGTTTAGGGTTTAGGGTTTAGAATTTGGAATATTTAATGAACTTGCAAGTTAGTGAAGAACATTTTCTTGTGGAATAGCTGATTGATATCTACTCTTGTTTCAACTAAGCAACCTAGATCATGATGGCAACTTTGGTCACCAAATTTTAAGAACTTCTTTGATCCCCTTGAGAAATCGAATTATGATTTAGGGTGACAAGATGGCTTAAGGGGATTTATGTCTAGTGAGGTCCTCGGAGAAAATGACATGGCTCAAGTGAATAAAATTTGGTGAAGTTTCCCAAGGCAACCAAATTTTAGTAAGAGCCTTTAAAGAAAAAATGATGGCTTTAGGGTTTAGGGTTTAGACTTTAGAGTTCAAGGTTTAGGGTAATAGGATAACTTAACCTGGGATTTACATGTAGTAAGATCTTAGGACAAAATTACATGGCATACGGGAATAAAATATGGTGGATTTTCCTAAGACAACCAAATTTCACTTTAAAGTGCTAGGTAGGACAAAATGAATGGTTTAGTGTTTAGGGTTTAGATTTTAGAGTTCATGGTTTAGGGTTTACAAAACTTAGGGTAAATTTTTGGTGACCCTTGGAATATTTAATGAACTTGCAAGTTAGTGAAGAAAATTTTCTTGTGGAATAGTTGATTGAGATCTACTCTTGTTTCAACTGCCCAACCTAGATCATGAAATCTCATTCATATTATAATCTTGCACGATCTTATTATTGTTAAATTTGGTTGCCTTGGGAAACTTCACCAAATTTTAAGAACTTCTTTGATTCCCTTAAGAAATTTGTCATATTGGGACCCCTTAAGAAATCGATTTACGATTTAAGGTGATAGGATGGCTTAAGGGGATCTAGATGTCTAGTGAGTTCCAAATTTAGTCATACCATAGCCTTATTGGTTCCATCTAGCTCTGGGTCAAAAGTGTTTACCCCTCTAATAAAAAAAGTATCATGTTAAAAATGAATCAATCTATACATATCACAAAAATAACAATAATCTTAAATGTAACCCATACTCTAACCATAATAGATTGCTAAATGATCCCCACCCCTAACCATATCCTAATTGAATTATAAACCTAATTGAAACTTAATTAAATTATAATGTTTACCTAATCTTAAATGTATTCCTATATTATATCATATTTAAATTAATTTATATTTGTATTATAATTATATTAATATTTATTATATATTCCTAATTGTAACCTAACTATTTACTACAAACCTAATTGAATCTTAAGCCTAATCCTCATTAAAACCCCAAGTAAATTGTACTTATCACCTTACCCTTACCTTCGTAATTCCTGAACATATAGTTTATGATATTAAATATTTATATTATTTTCACTATATTATATAATATATTAAATAATATAAATATTTAACATATTTCTTTTATAACCATCTCCCTATCTCAATAGTAATAGCATGTAGTTCTCCAACCCATCATGTACCTCCTCCCTTCCCATGTAATAGGTGTAATGTAGGTGTTAAAACAAGTTCCATCTTGGTCTCCTTATTGATGCATTTCTATCCTTCCACATAAATTCATATAGTGTCAAAATATAGGTAATTTTATGGTTATTGAATCTCTTAATTGCTAAGAATCCATTAGGATTGAGGACATGGGTGGGATTACTATCTAGGATCACATCTTAAAATCCTATAGAGGTCAAGCATGGTATGTTTTTCTAATACATATATATTCCCATACAAACCTCTTTCCATGTATTGTCAACTCTCCTATATAATAGACACCTTCCTAGATTTAAATTTCATATGATATATATGTACCCAAGTGTTTCCAATTGGAATTGCTATAATTATACTTTTATGGCATTCTAGATATTCAAAATAGTTTTCACAAATCTACCAAATAGACCCATTCTTGACATTGAACCTACATAATTTTAGGTACATGTCCAATGAAAGAAACTGTAACGCCAAATAAGAGCTTTGCACAATAGACACACCAGAATCAAGATTAGATCGTAAGAAGCACACATGCATACAATACTAAATCTAACATGAAAATTCATATGTTAAGCAACAAAGAACATGGGAAAGTAAAAACGTAATTAAAACTAGAACAATCTCACAAATTTTCAAATGTATTTCCATGAATTATCTCGATTGCCCTTCTCCATTTCGCTTGTATGGTATAATTGCCCTCAGATTTTCAAGTAATTCGTGCAAGTATAGCCTAAGATAGTGATTAGCAAAATATTGAAGATTCAAGACAAATGTGCTCTCCAAAGTTACAAATTCACGAGAGAGACTGGAATGAAGAATGACAAATCAATTTATAGAAATTTGATTATTCGAATGACAGGCCAAGATTGAAAGATTAACGGACGGTTGAGATTGAGAGATTAAACATGCATTCAAATAACTGATAGAATTGACACGAGTGATTCGAATTAGAAATAGAATTAAAGATTAAATAAATGATTTAATCTTCAGTTCAGCATTCAAAAATAGAAGAAATATATTTGCATGACAAAGATGAAGATTGATTAAAGCAACTCTTGTTCGAATGCACACACAACACTTAATTAATTAAATAAGAATATTTAATTAATCCGCATGTACACGCAATTGAGTTAGAAGTGGACGATTGCATGATCTGAAGAAGAGATTACTCAAAGACGCCACTTAGACATTAAATCAATAGTTAACTGAACGATTAAAATAGATGTCGAGTTGAGTAAAAGTGAATACTTAGATAACTCACATAATTATCTAAAATATAGAGGAATGCGTTAAAATAGAATTAATGAATTAAATAATTCATTTAATTCAAACCGAGTTCAAAGGATGTAATTAAATAAAATAAGATTTATTTAATTAAGGACGGCGATTTTAGTGAATACCAAATAAATAATGAATTTATTTCTAATTATAGCTGAAATATGATAAAGAGTAAATTAAATAATGATTTCCTATTTAATTCTTAACACATGACAAGGTTAATTAGTGCAAGATAATTAAACAAGAAGCCGCTTATTTAATTAATTAGATAGAATAAAGAAAGTGTGAATTAATTAAATATTTGTCATTTAATTAATAGAAGAATTAATAAAGATGAATTAATTAAATAATTGACATTATTTAATCAAGGACCATGAAGAATAAGAATTATGCAAAATATGGGCTTCTGAGGCTAAAAAACCAGATTTCGGTAAGTTCACATTTGCCCCTCTTTGATGCAATGTCATTTAGGCGTTGTGTCAAAGAAAATCAATGAAAATATGCCCCAGTCAAGCTCCGGATTAGAACAGGTGAAGGTATGCCCCTCGGGAAAATTGACAAATTTTTGAAATGTTCAGAAAAATTTGGAAATGCGCCCGATTAGTCCAGTAGATAGGCAGAAATGCAATGCAGTTGACGGAATTGGGTTCGGAAACGGGAGGGACGGGTACGGGATGATAGAAAACGGAAGTTTACACGGCCAGTAGGAAGAAAATGCCACCTAAGCCCTAGGTATATATTTGAATTGGGGTGAAAAACTATTCATTTGCACCCACCTAGCTTAGAGATTTGAAAAGTTTGCTCTGACTTTCAGCGAGGATGTCTCCAGTTCCAGCCACCCATCATCGTGCCTACAGGATCAGGACGTTCCAGAGACCAGCCGGCGCGGACCCCCCGGTATGGACCTAAAACTTGTCTTTTGAAA